>JARFXV010002148.1:0-160000 GCA_031761425.1 Cosmopolites sordidus | reverse complement strand
TGCAGCTTTCGGGAACAAATAAGATAAAAAATAAATAGCCGACAATTCAAATCAATCAATTACAGTACTGTACATTAAATTCTATTGCAACGGACAACTACAAAAACACATATGTATGTACGTACATTTATGCATATCAGAGTTAACAGAACTAAACAATACGTCTTAAATGTTTATCGAAATTGCTGCGTATATTTCAAAATAACATTATTTTTAGAAACAACGAATATACGTCTTATCGACGTTCGTTTTGTTTATTAAAACTACAATCATCTGAATTATTCAATAATACAACTGTTCGTTGCATTTGCCGATTTATGAAACATTGGACAAGCTGTTTTCAACGGTGTAATATAGAACTCCATCTTTGAAAAACAAATAACAGCAGATATTCGAACTGACATGGTGCATACGGAGAGAAATGTTTGTAAATTTGGGAAAATCCAAGATCGTTCTTTTAAGTATATACATTTAAATGCTTACTCGTATTGTTGGAGGCCGAGTAATTCCTTCTCCTTGACATAGTTGCTGGGGATAAAGCCGACATTCCTGAAAAGAAAAACAGAAATTTTTAGATTCTTAGGTTTTGTGAATTGAAATATTTTTTTATTTATAGAATTAAGGCATGAAATTTTAGGTTATGGTATTATAAATACAGAGCCTTCATTTAATCCTATAACTCACGTGAATATGATTTATTGAAACTTAGGAATTTTACAATTGATCAATATTGTTTTATCGTTGGTCATGATGTAATCAGTTTCACTTGTGAGCCCAGATGGACTTTTCCATGTCCATTTTCTGCTGATATTTTTCTTATAGAACGAATTCATAATATATAGTTCTTGTCCTTCAACAAAATCAACCAATCTGTTACCTCTATTGTCTCGCTCACCAGTCCCATATGGGCCAGTTGCATTTTCGGCAGTTCTTGTTGTTCCAATTCTGGCATTAAAATCACTCATCAGGATTTTGTATGTACATTTCTCCTTATATAAAAGCTGGGTCACATCATCATAAAATTCCTCAATTTCCTCCTCCCTATGGCTTATAGTTGGTGCATAATTTTGGACTATTTGAAGCCTAAACTTTTTATTCAGCTGAATGATGCATTGGGCTAGTTGGTCAGATGTACTTTCAAATTTTATTACACTGTCCTTCAGTTTTCGATTGATGAGGAATCCAATTCCGCCACATCGGCCATTTTCCGTATCTCGAGTGTAGAGTACGTGTCCAGTTGGTTCCAGTTTGATTAACTCTTCGCCCTTTCTTCGTGTTCACAGAGCCCAATAATATCCCAATGTATGTTGTCAAGTTCGATTAACAGTTCTTGCAATTGGGTCTCCGTTTTCATAGTCCATATATTTAACGTTGCAATGTCCAAATTCCAATGGCAGCCTGATCTAACCCGGTGATTCTTAGTACCCTCTGCTTTGAGGCAGGTCTTCCCGCTGCCGTAGGTAGTTGCCCCTTGGCCTCCGGGGAATGAGGGCTGTGTTTGAGGTTGTACTGTCATATTGAAATACCAGGTTGAAGGTATGGACCGTAATCTGCCACGCTGGTCCAATGCGGGTTGGCAGATTTTGGATCATGTTAGTCTGAGGCCTCTGCCTTGACCTGTCCGCCAGGAGTGACCCTCCCAGGAGCCATATATATATATATATATATATATATATATATATATATATATATATATATATATATATATATATATATATATATATATATATGCACACCTGCAGCACCTACATTAGATAGGTGCAACACCTACATAGATCAAAGCAAATCAGTTTCTTCCAAGTGGCAGCAAGGACACAGTGGGAAAGTGTATGAAGAGTTGGCCAGAAAAAAGATCAAGTTCATTGATTTCCAAATGGCACTTCTGGAGGAATCAGAAAGGAAAGAAAAATGCTTGGAAGAAAAAACACCATTTGGAAATGAAAATATTGAATGCTTAACTCAAAAGAGAAGAAAGTAACCGCCATCTTAATTAATTTTATTTGCCACAGTGTATAGCCAAGCACACAGTCATTCTATGTTTATAATTATCATTTATTAATAGATGTGAATATGACATAATTAGCTAGCATCATAGACAACGAATAAATAGTTAGCATTAAGGGGTTTTATTTTTTTTAGAAATTGATGTATTATCACGAGGCTTGAAATAAAACGTTAAAAAATGTACTTCCTTTTTTTCTTTTATTTTGATGTTTATCAACAACATAATTAGGTAAATAAATTTATTTATTTCAGAAATTCTCCAATTTACAATCCTTATAGATAAGTATTTATTTGTTCTAAGCGAACAAAATAGCTACATAGCTAAACAGGCATAAGGAGACAAAATTACATACTAAAATACAAAGTAAAACAAACAATACATTGTTTCAGTACACAACATAATTAAATTATATTAAATATCAGATTTGAAAAATGGTTTTGAATCAGTGATGTTTGCATTCTGTTGTTTTCACGAACATCATGATTTTGAACAATAGGAGGCTCAATTTGCAGTTCATGTAAGTTGTGTTCGACTGGTGGCTCTTCTTCATGTTCATCTATTTCAAGATTATGCAGAATAGCAGTTGCAACTATTTATCGCCCTGGAATGTTCCAATGACACACGCATACCATTAGCCAGAGTAAGAAACCTGCGTTTCCAAACTCCATAACATCTTTCTACACAATTTCTTGTTCGGATATGGGATTCATTAAAAAGGATTTCCACTGGAGTATTTGGGTGTTGTAAAGGTACTATTAGGACGTTGGTATTGTTGTACCCATTATCACCTAAGATTATTGATGTGTGGAATTCATTGTTCTCCAGTCTCCCTTTAATTCTGCTGTTGTTGTAGATGGTTTGATCGTGAGTTGATCCAGGCTACCGTGCAACAATATCCATTATACGTAGGCGTACATTACATATTGTTTGAACATTCCATGAAAAATACCCGTTCCTGTTACGGTACCTTTCTGCTTCATTTCCACCTGGTGAAATGATACGAACATGAGTGCAGTCGATAGTACCGATAACATGAGGAAACCTTGCAATAGCATAGAACTCTTCCCTTAGCTTGTAGCGATCTGCTTCTGTTTCTGGGAACTTGATGTACCTTCCACATAATGATGCAATCACTAAAGTTACCTTGGTGACAATCGTACTTGCAGAGGTTTTGCTTACCTGCAAAATCCTGCGAAATCTCCAGCTGCAAGTAACATACTACCCATAGCGTAAAAACGCAATGTCAAAAACAATTTTGTGGCAGGCTTTATCGCATGATTACGATCTGTAGAAGATTTAATTTAATCTTCAATAAAACTCAGCAACATTGCACAAGTTGTAAGCGAAAACGATTAAAAAACTCCAGGTCGTTAAACTCCACGAAATAATCGGGCCTAAAAAAAGCATTTTACATTAAACATCGTATAACTATATATTTATGTTTAACTACTTTTGGCCGTCGAGTTAAAACTACTTCTTCAAACTCACTTTCATCAGAATCAAAAATGTTTAAATTTATAGGATCCATATCAATTATTTATTTCACTGTTATAATTAAAAATGCATAAAACTGTGGAATATAAAGAAAGGACAGGTTATGTTTATTAATACTGACAACTGAAGCTGGCCAATAGAAAGCAAGAATAACTATATTAGTATATCCGCCCAAATGCAAGGGGATAACTATAATCTGTCGATTTCTACCGAGAATAGCTTTGTTCGACGATTGTAGAAGGGGCGTTTCAAACTTTATTTCAAGTATAGCTTATACCAGGTATATACTTGCATTGTAGAACCGGCCCTTAAAGTGGGATGCGTACTTCTCGTCCTTATCGGGTGCTTCCTTTTACAGCGGGCCATAAAAAGTGTCGCGTAGAATAACGACGAGCCAGAACCGAATGGAACCTAGAATGGAACTTTATTTGCTTCAGTAACGAGTTCAGATTTTGTTTCAGTGCTCATGACTATATATTTGGGAAGCAAGTCGTAGTAACTGTCATAGGAAGATTAAATGCAACACCTTCATTAGACCGTATCTGCAAGGTCATCCAAATCCCAACTTTCAACAAGTTAACGTCAGACCAGATACATCGTATTCAACAGAGTAGTTTTAAGAAAATTATGTGAGAGCGACACTCAACTGATCGATCAAATTTCCAGAGTTATCATCGTTTATGGGACAGCACAGGTAGAACTCCATGCGCCTGAGATACTTTGTCGCAAAGAAGACGGGATCTAATTCGGTCTCTGCATCACCGAGTTTCAGAGTGTTATAATAATTGTGGCCATTCATTATTTATTTGCAAATGATACTATGCTAATTGACTACGAAACTATCTTAAATATTAGTAAGGTTTTAAATATCACAGATAAAACAAAGGCAAATAATTTTTTTTTTTTTTTTTGAAACAGAGTGCAGTATAAACACCAACATTTAAAAGGGGTATAAAAAATGAACGGAGGTATCAAGAAAAAAGTATATATTTATGGAAAGCACATACAGAAATTTTGTATTAATAGGTTTCGAACACAAACAAATGGCGGCCGTTGTTGGCAATACATTGCAGAGGATTTTCCCGGAAGTTTTCCATCACTGATGATTTCCTATCTGATTCTTTCTTTCAAATCCTCATTCTCATTCTTAAGAAATCGAGGATTTAAAAAAAGGTACCCCCAAAGAAAAAATCACATGGGCTTAAATCTGGTGGCCCTCTCGGCCACCCTATGGCTTCCATTAAAGAGATCAATCGCACAGACATTTACTATTGCACGACTTTTTTCAAAAAAGTACATGCCGGTTACGCCAATATCGGGAACTGCACAACAAACAGTTACAGAAGAAGAGTGCAGAGGTCGTTTTTGGAGTTCGCAAAGGTTATGTGCAACCCGGTACCGAAAATTCGGCTTGTTTATAGTTTTACTGATATGGAAGTGCGTTTTATCATGACTCATAAGAACAGCTACAGTCGGAAAGTCAAGAATTTCCACACTTTGAATTATTGAGCTTTGCGATTGGCATGATCTCTATCATTTAATGCTTGAATCAACAGCATCTTGTAAGGATGCAGTTTTAAATAGGTATGCAGAATCCTTCTCAAAGTCCGACTTGATATATACTGAGCCTGGGCATGCTTATAAGTGGATGACCTTGAATATTCTTGAATGGATGCTCTTACTGCTTCCACAGTTTCTGTGTTATTCAAGTTATATCAAATTGAAAATAATTTTTTAAACCTAGTACCGATGACGCGCCAACAGTTCTCGAAAAAACTCGTGCGGGTGTGACGTCACAATGTTTATTTCCCCTCAACATTACAGACAACTGATACGAGTGTTTTAGTTTCTAATCAACTTATTCCTGTTATTATCATCAGTGCATTGATAGATTTATTGAAAATGTCAAATCTAATTAGTTATCATGACTGTTTCGTACCATTTCGTACGAATACTACAAAAGTATCTCCCGAAAAAATATTTTTAAATGTAACAAGATGTTAAAGGTCAAAATCAATGGTTCCAAGCAGCACGACGTATTAATTCTAAAACAACATCAAATTTTTACAATCACCTGCCATCAAATTTATACGAAAGATTATTATTTATAATATTATATAATTTTCTTTTATGTTTGAATGTGCTACCTGCTAATCGTGACTCAAAGTGTATTGAACTTTTCTTAGTTTTTCATTAATAATATAAGTAAAATTAATTAACTGTATAAGCTTTACTCAGAACTTTATGTTCTGGATATACACGTCCATTCACGGTGCAGATACAATTTTTGCGGTTAAATTGAACACAACCTACAGCCTTGTTACCGTAATTTTCGCATGACACCTTATAAATAATTATAAGGTGTAATTATTGACACCTAAGGAATATAAGGAATTATATTTAATAGAAATATTTTCTTTCTTATTTACATTTACATTATTATTTAAAAAAAACTCACATTGATGCTTATCACCTTGAACTTCAGCTGAATGTTATTTTTGAACCGAATGTTATTTTTGAGAATATCTGTGACCATAAAAATATCCACACTAGATATATTATCAGAATTGGCCTTTATGAACCCTTTGTGACACATTACTGAATTATATTAGTAACCAACAGTATTTTTTTGCATTTAAACTTCAATAATTTTGAGAGTATATACACAGGTAGAAGCCGTTGACAGTACTTATGTGAAAATACTTTCACATAATGACATCACAAACATGGCAGCCAATCGTGGCGCTTTCGTAGTCATGTGATTTTATTGTAAATTGTATAAATTTTAATTTATACAATTTATAATTAATTGAAAACAATGTTTTAAAAGTTTTTCGCATCGATTAGCAGTATTATTTATAATAAAGTTTTAAAATCGTAAAATAAAGTAAAAAATCGATTATTTTTTATTCGAAAACCTAATTGTTGTAACATCATCAATCGTCGACAATCGAACGTAACATCGATTGTTATGTTGACTGTATGATATGTGGAGCCGTTCTGTTGGAACCACATCTCCTCCAGATCAATACCATTCAAATTCGGAATTAATTAATCCACGTGATCGAATAACAAAGCCTAACTTCCTGCGAACAGCAACGAATTGATAAATTTGGATCTTCATCAACACTGCCAACAACAGCGGCAATATTTTCTTCGGAACGCACAGTTTTTTATTTTGTTTTTGTTTTAATATCAAGCAGCGTGAAATGCGTACATCATGAAGTTCAAATTTACGAAGTGCTCAAACAGAACACTGATATTGGTAATAAATTTCGACAATTTGCAAGCGTTGCTCTGATATTAAACGTTTCATGATGATTTGCCAGACTGCTGAGACACAGATTTACGGGAAGTTCGGACACACTAAAAAAATCATACTTCATTACAATAAATCATAAATTGATAAATGGTGGTAAATATCCCAAGTATTTTGCAGGTATTCTAAACAAGCTACTAATAAGCTAAACAAGCTAACAAAAAAACTGAGAAAGAAAAAAATGTAAATATTTGCCTTAATGAGTGAGAATGGCACATTGTGCAGGACACTTATGGTAATGTTAAAAATTGTCAGAAAATTTTATTCAAATTTAAATGAAGATCAGAACCAGTCAAATACAGCAATGCCCATGGATGAACAAATGCCAGGTATCTTAGTGGAGGAAGTGAGAAAGGTTATACAATCCATAAACGGCAATGCTCCAGGAAAGAAGAGTTGTTGAAATGCTAAATTTCATTTTCAAATGTTGAAATGATAAATTTTTACCAAGATAATATCTAAAATATTAAGAAAACTGAATGACGCACAACCAAAAGAGCAAGCAAGATTCAGAAGTAGATTCACTATAATGGATCACATACAGGTTATATGGCGGATCATAGAAAGGCACAATTAATACACCATGTCATTGTGCTTGGCTTTTATCGGTTATGAAATTCTCAAAGCAGGCCATACTGGATGCGTTGCTTCACCAAGGTTAAGACAAAGCCTATGTTATTAGGATTGATATATGATGAAGCTATAGCGACAGTTCACCTTGATGATCTTGAGGTTGGAATTCATGTAGAGCGGAGTGTACGGCAGGGTGGAGTAATATCGCCTGTTCTTTTTTCAGTCTGTCTTGAAGAAGTATTCCGTACTCTGGATTGGGAACAGAATAAAGATCAATGGTGAACACTTAAGCTACCTCAGATTCGCAGATGATATCGTTCTCCTTTCACAAGACCCAGAGGAGTTGCAAAGGGCTGGAGAACCATTTTACTTGAAAATAAACCTGAAAAAGAGTCAGGTTATATTCAATAAATTTGCTGAGGACAGAAGATTTTCAATTTTAGGCAGGGATTTGGAGGTTGTGGATTACTACATATATCTTGTGCAGATGATTTTAATGGAGAGGGATGCCGCCCGGAAGGTGGAACGGCCTGCTAAATGTGCGCTGGCAGGCTTAACATAGTGTTTAAGAATACATTCCCACTTTACCTGAAAGTCAAAGATGAGTCGAAAAAGTCCTTAATCAGTGCGTCCTGTCCGTTATGACATACGGGAGTGAAACTTGGAAACTCACATCGCAATGGGTTCAAAAAATTCGGGTAGCACAGAGGGGAATGGAAAGATGTATGCTTGGCATTAGAAGACAGGACAGAAAGACCTGCACACGGAACAGAGAACAAACCAAAGTAGTAAAGGAATTGAAATGGAGATGAGCAGGCCATATAGCGAGGTGATGGGATGAAAGGTGGAACAAGGCAATCTTGGAGTGGATACCGATTGATCTCAAACGTCCACGAGAAAGCCCGAAAGCCGGATGGACTGATGACATCGTTAAGTTTATTGGGTCCGAATGGCGGAGGAACCGCGAGAGTTGGAAACATGCTGAAGAGGCCTTCATCCTGCACTGGACGGACATGGGCTGATGATGATACAACTATCTATAGACAACGAATTTCATGACGTGACTCAACTCAGAAAAACCTTTTGAGCTAGTGCAGATGTGAAAGTTTAAAGCATGACTGATGAGTGCAACAGATGAGTGTAATCTTAGATGAGCAAGAGAGTGTAATCTTAGAATAAGATAGAATATTAATTGAATAAAACTGCGAATTATTTTAAGATTACACTGAAAGTAGTATAAATAATCTTGTTACCATACTTTAATATAAAAAAAAACATTTAAATTTTACTGAGGTAGCCGATACTTACTGGAAATTAATTTTAAATAAATAAGCAAAGATTAATAAAAATTTCCACCATATTTAAAATTTTATGGGTAACAATTGTTTTGACACACAGAGCCTCTCACAAACTCTCTTAGTTAATATGCAAATTTGTTCAATTTGCCTTAAAAAAACCCTATAGAAAATTTTTCGAATAGTGTAGTTAAAAATATTTCGAATTTTTAATTGAAACCGGCACAATAATGTAATACAACTGATATAACGCATATTATCATAAGTTGACAACGCAGTGGGCTTGGTTTCAAAAAAGCACGTCAAAAAACACAACATAAACTGAATTCTCTATTGTCGTTTTCTGAAAAGGTACTTAACGAATGAATAGAATGGTTAATTCAAATCCCTTTCCGTTTTTAACGATGCCTGACACTTCAGAAGCTCGCATACATTACCATAATATTAAAATTACAATTCACTTCAGTTCAACAACGATCTGAAGGTTATTTCAATAATCTTCTTGCGCTACAGTTACAATTGTAAAGTGAACAGCATTTTTTTACTTATCCTTGGTAAAGTTTCAGCTGGGGAATTAATAAAACCCGTTTATTATTTCAAACAATAAAATATGTACTTTAATCGGATTAATTTGGAACAACGCATTAGATTAGTTAGTCGCTAACTAAGTAGTTATTAGTCAACGCATTAGATGGAATAAACAATCTGTAAAATTAACATCCAGTAACATACAATATAATAATAAACTAAATTCGAACAGATAGAAAAGATGTAAAACTAAACATAAAAAATTAGTTTATTTAACTTCTCGACACGCGTTTCGCTAACCATTTTAGCATCATCAGGAGATGATTCAATCTGATTGAATCATCTCCAAATCATGCGCGTCGAGAAGTTAAATAAAGTGATTTGGTGTTTCGTTGTAAATCACTTCGAGTATAGTCTTTTACACCTAAAGCTCCAATCAAAAAATTGAATATAACTTAATAAATATTCTTGATATCTTAATGGTAAGGTTTAAAATAAAAAACCAATAAAATGATTGAATATGTTCATCTATTTGATTTTTAAGAGAGTGGTCGCGACTTGCCGCTAACAGTATCCTTTGATCGACAAATGAAGCAAAAAAAAAACCGAAGTTTAGCAGGTGTGGCGGTTAGTAATTCTTAATTAAAAAAACGTTTCATTTGGTAGAAAGGTAAAAAATGGCTTATTCAAAGTATGCGCCATAGTTAACTGCACATTTTTCCCATCTTTCTGGCAATTTGTACTCTCATAAAAACCATACATCTTTTTAGGTGGTCCAGTTATCAAGCTATGTTTCTACATCTCCGTAATTGTTGAAGTGTTTCATGGAAAGTGCGTGAGACATCGCTGAATCGTCTATTTTGTTTCGTTAAATGTTTAATCATTTCTCGTCTCTACCAGTATTTCCAAAGAAATTATAACCTGTGTCATGCTTTCGAACATAAAGGGTGATTTTATTTAGTTTGTCCGAATTTCCGACAGGGGTCGCTGTCAAAGGAATGGTGAGTTTGCACGCAAATTTGTAAATCTGTTTCTCAATAGCCTGGCAAATCATCATGGAACGTTAAATATCAAAGCAACGCTTGCAAATTGTCGAAATTTATTATCAAAATCAGTGTTCTGTGCGCCAAACTTATAGAGCACCTCGTGAATTTGAACTTATCACCGAATTATCGACAAATTCCGAACGCATTTCGCGCTGCTTAAAACAAACAAGATAAAAAACTGTGTTCCAAGGAAAATATCGCCGCTGTTGTTGGCAATGTTGACGAACGTCCCGATTTATCAATTCGTCGTCGTTCGCAGTAAGTTGGGCTTTGTTATTCGACTACGTGGACTACTAAATTCCGAATTTGAACAGTATTGATCTGGAGATGTGGTTCCAACAGGACGGCTCCACATGTCATACAGCCAACCGAACAATCTATTTATTGAGACGGACCTATTAATTGGCCACCAAGGTCATGTGATTTTACGGCTATAAATTATTTTCTTTGGGCGCACTAAAAAAATCGCCCTATATTTGGAGTAGATCTTATAGAGCGAAATATGGCAAATATATATGTTAAATGTTCCAGAAAAATTGACGAATAATTACTGCGGCGTGGGATAGAGCATTATCGGGATGCAAAAACCATGAATTATTTTGCCACAAATTATGACTTTTTCCGATTCCGTAAATAATTGATAATTCTTCATTGATTGAGGTCTCCTTGGACGAGGTTCATCGTCAACTGCTTCTTTACCAACACTAAAGTTCTTGTATCACTTTCTACAATTTTTTTTCAACATAGCTTTATCATCGTAATAGTTTCTTAACTACATACAAAATTAATGGATTTTTTTGCTCGATTATTCATTCTAAAAAATTGACAACGATTTTTAATAAATACAAAAGACACTATAATTTATAACTTAACAAGGAAAATTATATGAAACTTCTGTCGAACGTCAAAGACAATCATACCAACATAAAAAACAAATGGTTGTATTCATACGTAAACCGCGCAAATTTTGAGAACAAAAGTCACCTTACATTTTGATTATAGTAGTACTTCTTCTGGAAGCTCCTTTCAATATACAAATACTACACATATATCTTCCAGTAGAATTTGTACTTACTTCTTCATTATCTACTTTTTAAACTCCTATAATCAATTAGGTCTGTATCACGAGAACTCTCATCAAGAAGAAATGACAAATGTTTTATATGCAAAAATTAACTTATTCGTTTAAAAAATCCCAAAATTAAAAGGGATAGGCTACCGATTTACAAGTTAGAAGTATCTTCAGAGAAACAGATTACAAGGTAATTGAAAAGTTCGCGAAGCGGAAATGATAAAACAAGTCTATAGTTGAAAAAAATGACTATTTTTCCGTGTATTCTCGCTTAAGCTTAATACATTTTTTCAGCGGGTCTCCAATTCATTTATTCCATCTCTGAAGTGATTTTCTGGAAGTCCTTCAGAATACTCATCTACGGCTGCTATAACGTCTTCATTTGATGAAAAACGCTTGCTACGTAGACATTTTTTGAGGTTTGGGAACAGATGAAAGTCAGAGAGGGCCAGATCTGCTGAATATGGTAGATGCTCCAACAATTCGTAGTGTAACTGCTTCAATTTGGCCGTTGCAAGAACATCTCTGTGAGGCGGTGCATTGTCTTAATGATTTTTTTTCTTCGCTAAACCAGGTATTTTCTCATGGATTTTTGCATATAATTGATTCAAAAGGTTTGAGTAATACTGTCCTGTTATTGTTTTACCGGTTTGAAGGTAATTAATTAACTAAATACCATTTGCATCCCAAAAAATTGATGTCATACCTTTTTGGTCGATTATGACGACTTTGACTACTTCGGAGCTGAACAACCGGGCTCAGTTCACTCTGCGGTTTGTTGTCGCAGTTCAGGATCATAGAGGTTAATAACTCAAGTCTAATCCATAATTACAAAATGACGTTTGAAATATAGTTTATTTTTTCGAAAAAGATCCAAATATTGGTTAGAAAGTTTTACTCGAAGTCGTTTTTGACCAGAATTTAATAAATGCTTCACCCATCTTGCACATAGCTTTCTCAAGCCCAATTCCTTTTTCAAAATATTAAGCACCCGTTCAGTTGTGATGTCCATGGCCTCACCAATTTCACTCATAGCCAATTATCTATTATCCATAACCATATCATGTATAGAATTATTTGTTCAGTAACTGAGCACTTATTGGACGTCCAGAACGAGGATCATCATCCAGGCTTGTACGACCACGTTGAAACTCACCTGCCCACTTACAAACCATTGGTTCTGAAGGGTCAGACTGCCCTAATACATTTACTATTTCACTATGAATTTCAATTGTTTTTAAATCATTTTTACAAAGAATTTAATCACTGCCCGATTTTCAATATTTTCAATTTTAAAAAATAACACTGATACGTTTACTTTAAGCTGCTGTTTGTGTACGAATGAATTGACAAATCGACTTGAAACTTCACATATGTTCATATAAAGGATGAAATTTGAAAATGTAGCAGATTATATAGTTCTTTTACTGCTCTGTAGGTGTCCCTCAGCGAACTTTTCAATTAGCCTATAAGCTGCTGTTTTTGTACGAATAAATTGACAAATCGACTTGAAACTTCACATATGAAGGATGAAACTTCAAAATGTAGAACATTCAATTTATTTGTCATTTATCCTGTGTCAATAACGATTATAGATATATTTTGAATCGACTGATAGCTTTCAATAAAATATTTAATCAATTATTAATAATATACTATAGGTAAGATGGACTGACGACATCATCAAGTATATTTTACTCAAATGACAGAGGAAAGATCACGAACACGGGCGTGGAAAACATGGTGAAGAGGCCTTCATTCTGCATTGGATGGACTAGGGGTGATGATGATGATGATCCCACAAAAATGGGTGGTTGCTTCTTTTACGTTTTCTAACCTATGTCCGATCAAATAACTTATTGTCTTGTTGCGGAAATACTATTGCTTTGATATATTTTTAAAATATGTCTAACATGTCTTTATACTACATATACATATATGTCCAAAGCTTTGGAATATTGTCAAATATGATATCTACGCCTATTATACTCTAAAATTTGTGATTGATATTTATTTTAAACCGTTTTTAAATGAATGTAACAAAGCATTATTTTGCTGATAACAGGTTTTTCGATTTTTGCCCATTCCGTTGATACTGGTATTTACACATTATTTCAATTATTTTTCAATTTTCAATCAATTCATTTAAAAATGCCTAGAAACGTATCTCATTTTAACAGATCAGAGTTTACAACAGGGTTTTAATCAAAGTGATCGCTGTATCGAAACTTCATAAAAAAATCCAAGAGACAAATGGCGTAAAGGATCACCCCAGAAGTGGAAAAAAATGATGTACAACAGCTGCACAAGACCGGTAGATATCAACGATAGCTCGCAGAAATCGTCTGGAATTTACAAGTGGTATATCGAAGGAATTTTTTAGGCTTGAAGGGGTAAATGATTCACGACAAATGATAACACGCAGACTGAAAGCCTAAAAGAAGGCATTTTCATGTTCCCAAACTCACCCTTCAACAAAAAAATTTAAGATTGCAGTTGGCTCGAGAAATGGAGGATCATAGTCCTAACTGGAATAACGTGATGTTCTCCGATGAGACGAGAATTGGCTTGGTTTCTGATTCACGACGAACATTAGTTTGGAGAGCCCTAGGTTGACAAGCCCGGCTAGAAACTGCTCAACCACGTATCCCATTTGAAGGTAGGAGCGTGATGTTTTGGGGTGGTATTATGGGGGGTACGCGGACACCTCTACTGGTCCTGGAGAGAAGAGTCACTGGTACTGTGTACATCGAGGAAGTTTTAAATCCTGTTGTTCGTCTGTTCTGAGGCGCAGTGGGCGACGGATTTGTTTTCATGGATGACAACGCACCTCCTTATCGAACAGCAGCAGTAAAAAAATTTCTTGAAAAGGAGGGAATAACCAAGTTAGAGTGATCAGCAAATTCCCCCTACATAATGTCATTGAACATGCTCCAGACATTCTGAAAACACGCATCAAGAAACGAAACAATCCTCCTCTTACACCGCTAGAACTAAAAGATGACTCTCGTGAAGAATGGGAGAGGATTCCACAAGTTCAAATTGATCATTTAATCGACAGCATGCCAAATCGCCTACAGACCAATGGAGGAACTACTGCTTATTAGTTTTATTGAAAGTTGTTCTTTTTATTTTTAAATTACTTTTGAAGGCAATTGGTACATAGTATTTTTTTCATTTTGCCATTCACAAGCCCTCTGCCTGACAACTTTCTTGCAATATATAGCCTTTTTGTAAACGAATTAGGATGTAAACATCGGAACTTTGTCAATGTTCTTCGTTGATCAATTCTTCTATTAGAACCTTCGATGTGAAATACTAAACTCGAAGAGATTTACCACTAAACACCAAATCACCTTTTTGACCTTTTCGACGCACGTTTCGTTAAAGATGTTAGCATCATCAGGAGATCATTTAATTCAATTCTAAAACTAAACTATGTTCTATTTAGTCTTACATTAATAATTGAAAAACCCTACGGACCCATTGACGAACTGCTGCTTATTAGTTTTATTGAAAGTTGTTCTTTTTAGTTTTAAATTACTTTTGAAGGCAATTGGTACCTGGTAATTTTTTGACTCCAAAATAATAAAACAATTTTAGACACATTGGTCATTTGGTCTCGAGTTTTATTTGTTACGAGTAAGAGTTGTAATAAAATTTTGATTACGAGCGAGTAAAAGAAATACTTAATACCAATAAAAAAAGTAAAATGTTTAAATATTCCAAATTTTTGGACATATGTGTATGTGTGCATTTGTTAGGTTTTGGATGTCTTGGACGTAATACTAACAAAATATTCTATATGAAAATCATCTTGGGGATTTTCTTAACTAATTTCTTTTAATTTATTAGCATGGTGCAATAAATAGATACAAAATAGGTACAAAGGTGTAATGAAGATGTTCCGAAACAGAATTAATTAAATACTAGCACCTCATTCTTGTTCAGGTAGTGCATTCATTGAACGGCCACTATTTAGTATTCATATCTTTTTTCTGTGAAGATCATCTTGGGGATTTTTTTAGATTTGAAAACCGTAATTAATAAATAACATATTCCGAAGATTAGGAACTCTTAATACAATATATTCCAAAAGCGTAACAATAAGGCCCCTAAAACGAAATTGTTATGCTATACAAAACACGTGTGAATCTGCTGACGTCAAGCATTTTTTCCAAACGGATGGCTTTTATTCGATCACCCTTCCTATTCGTCCAAATCACTCAAAAGTGAAAACCCAATTTTTGAGGCGTATTTTTGCCTTCAATTTAAACATCAGCCAACATCAATCGAACGTCGAAAACTACCAAATAAAAATATGAATATTACATAATGAATTGCTAATTCAAGAATTCATAGAATTATAAAAAATATTAATACACATACAGTACTGTGAAAAAATATAGACTCAAGAACCAAATTATCTGATCAACTAATTTTGAAATGGTCTTAAGCTCTAATTATCAAGGTCCTATGTTTATAAGAAGGAATAATTTATGAAAGTATAATAGTAATGAGTAAAAACCGGATTTGTTAAATAAGATAAGCGAATATATAGTTTCATGCAATGGCGTGTGCTGTTTGTTGTTTCCATTCTTAAAGAATATCCTTCAGTGCTGTTCTACTATCAATACGATTTTGTCTATTTAGATTCAGCGGGGTGAAACCCTGATCCTTCTTAACAACCAATTTCGTTAGCGTGCTAATTGAACTAATGAAGCGCTCCCTCATCCTATTCTCCTCGTTGAGACAAAGTTTCTTGACATTCACAAGCCCTCTGCCTCCCAACTTTCTTGTAATATATAGCCATTTTGTAGACGAATTCAGATGTAAACATCGGAACTTGCATTTTTCTATTTGAATGATTTCTTATGCATTCAAAACCCTATTATTGTTTACACTTTTAACCAGCCTTAAATTACTAATATTTATATTGTGGTCATGTTCGATTGTATGTTGGGCAACACAAGATTTTTCATTTCTCCCATATCTAATTTGGGCAATATGTCCTTTATATCTCGTTAATATGGATCTTTTTGTTTGGCCAATATACCTTCGATCACAATCTTGACAACTAGTTTCGTTAATCCCTGACTTTTCATGTTGATCTACTTTATTCTTTGGATTACCCAGGACATCTCTTAATCTATTATATGGTTTGTACACAACCACTTTCACTTTTTTCAAAATTTTGTCTAGCCCTCGTGTTAATTGGGCATCAAACGGTATTACCATGAATTTCTTTTTGGTTTGATCATTTGAAAAGTCGAAGATTCTTTCAGTAACTTTTTAAACTTATGTTTTCTAATTAATTTATCTACAATGTTCTTATTATAACCGTTCACTTCGGATACCTCCCTAATTAATTTTTTTACCATACAATTTAAACTAGCCATCTTATTTTCAAAGCTATGATTTGAATCGTTAGGAATGTATCTCGAAGTGATGGTGTTTTTTCTAAAAATATCAAAATCTAACCTATTTTTATTATTTCTACTGACTAAAACATCCAGAAATGGTAAACTATCGTTGTTTTCAAGTTCATGTGTAAATACTATGTTTTGGGATTAACTATTTAAGTTCTTAATAAAATCATCTAAGTTTTCATTTTTCCAATCGAAAATGACAAAAACACCATGCACATATTTCAACCATACCTTCGGAAAGTAACTGAATTCATCTTTCGCCTCGGTTTCGAATCATTTGTCACCGTTCTTAGAAACTGGTTGTTAAGAAGAATCAGGGTTTCATCCCGCTGAATCTAAATAGACAAAATCGTGTTGATAGTAGAACAGCACTGAAGGATATTGTTCAAGAATGGAAACAACAAACATTACATGGGAGATATCCTAAATCTCTTGAGAATGACTCCATTGACAAACATTTACCTCTAAAGTGACTTACCGATGGACTATTATATCCAGAAACAGAAGACTTCGCGACATCTATTCAAGATAAAGTAGTAAGGATAACAAATTATGAAAGACATATACTACACATGGATGTTGTCGACAAGTGTAGAAAGTGCGGTGGTGTGGGAGAAACAATTGAACATTTTATTGAAAGGTGTCCAGTCCTTGTCCCTAATGCCTCCTAGGCAGAAATGAACAGCTGGCGAAAATTATACACCAGCAAATCGCTTTAAAGCACTCGCTACTTAATAAGATACCTCCACCATATTACAAATACACGCCTTCCCCCGTACTTGAGTCAGCCGATACCATTCTTTACTGGGATAGACCAATTACAACAGAATGGACGGTTAACTATAATAGGCCTGATATGGTTCTAATTAGCAAAAAGCAGAGGAGAGATTTCATAATTGACATTTCGATACCACTCTCTCACGACATCAGAAAAACTGAAATGGAAAAAGTCACGAAGTATGAAAATCTAGAATTTGATCTGAAAAATTAATGAAAACTCCAGAAAGTGGAGGTGTTACCTTTTGTTATATCCGCGGAAGGACTAATAAGCAAAACCTTTTCCAAAAATCTGTAAATTCTTGGTGTTTCAAAATCGATTACTACTGTAGGACAACGCGGAGTTCTCTTACAAACTTGCCACATTGTTCGTAAGGTACTAAGCTGAATGGGCGAAGCTACACTGCTGTCTCATCTTGGCATTGTAATTAATTAAATGTTAATGGAATGGGAAGTATTAATTAATTAAATGTTAATGGAGACGGCGAAGTTTAACTCAACGAGCCACTCATACTCAACCCGTATCCAAAAACCAATTACAATACAATTACAATCTGCAGATAAAAATAAAAATAAGAACAACGTATGTATGCGAAAATAAAACACGCAAACAAAAGCAAATAATAGCTCAGACCGTATTTAACATTATAAAACAATGATATAAAGAAAAATAACTAAGGTTCATCAATGTAAAATGAAGATAATCATAAAATAATATCAAAGGCTCTATATCTAAGCTTATAGCAGATATTTTTTAAATTTAAATCCAATGTGCTTTCTGTAGAACAGAAAGATCTATAGAAACAGAACATCTCTAATCTTTACTTAGAGAGTTAAACAATTTAGCAGCATAGTAGCTGAAAGAACGATAAAACATGGCTATGCTATAATGTGGCACCATAAGAAGGGAACTGTGACGAAGGTATGAATCATCAATAATTCGTCGAAAACCCAATTTATTCCTAAGGCAGAGTGGAGAGGACCCAATCATTAAACGTTCATTACTCGATAGTAAGCTATATTTAAATAAAGAATCCATCGTTAACCATCCCAGATAATTTATTTTTCCCGAAATGTGATCATTCTTGCGCAAACCACATACAAAGCGGCAACAAGAATTTTGTATTTTCTGGAGACGGTAGCGGGTTATGACATCTAAGCAAGGAAAATACACAGTGATACAGCAACATAATTTCCACATTACAAGACTTTCACATAGTGTCTTTTTCATATTAAAGGATAGTATATCTCCAGCAGAGTATAAAAATTTTAGGCTAGCATAACTTTGTCTTGTCAAATATTATATATCTTGTTAATATTATATGATATTATATGATCATAAAAGCATAACCTTACATCAAGAAATTAACCCCAAACTTTTGCGCAATTTACAATTTGGATCTTTTGATGATTAATGTAGAGATTTACTTGAGAAAACAGAAACTGCCTTTTCTTAATTCAACTAAAAATTATAGTTTTAGATTTGGTAGGGTTTAAATGTAGGCAATGATTTGCAGAGAATGCAGAAATGTTACAAAAGTATTCAATGGCAATGGTATTGGCTGTACGCTCATAATCATCGCACATGAACTCCTTATACAGCTGTCTGTCATCCGCAAAAAAGGTGGATTTACAATTTAAAATAACTGCCTTTAAATCGAAGGTGTAAATTAAGAAAAGTAGCGGACCCAATATGGATACTTCTAGAACTTCTATTCAAGCTTGAAGATAGCAGGATATTTAAACATATTTTTTGTTTACGATTACTTACGATAGAGAAAATTAAGTGATATTTCATTAAAGCCTAGATATCTACATTTAGCAATCAATAGAGCATTGTTAATTCTATCAAATGCCTTACTAAAATCCAACAATACAAGAACGGTCGCTTTTCCATCATCCATAGAACGACAAACATCGTCACATAGAGAAAGCAAATAAGTTTTCATACTATAGCCCTTTTTAAAACACAATTGTATAACAGAAAGTATATTAATATTAGTTAAATACTCATAAATTTGGTTATACAAGGCCTTCTCCAGAATCTTTAACAAAGTCGGCAACAAGCTTATTGGTCGTAGATCGCCAAGCTCAAACAGATTAGATTTTTTAGGAAGAGGAATTTCAAGAATCTCTTTCCACATTAAACGAAATAAGCCACACTCCAAACAAAAGGTTTTATGTTATGACATAAATACTTGTCACTACCAGGCATGCATAATTTTGCCATCTGCAGAGTCAAATCATCAGATCCTTTGGCATTAGATTTCATTGCATGTCTAATATTAAATAAATCAGATATTTCGAATGGCTTAACAGTGAAATTAAAGGCATAATTTTTTTCTATCGGTGTTAAAAAATTTAGAGTAGTAGTTAATGGATCGTCGGCATTATTTAGATTATGTGGAATTCTAGCTGAGACTTTAGACTTACGAATATTTAAACTTGTGAGGGCATTATAAAAACTGGAGATACTTTGATTATTCAAATATCTCAATAATTTGGGATCAGTTTTCAGCTGGCCTCCATTAAGTCCAGATTTTAATCCTATTGAAAATGTATGAGAAATTTTAGCCAGGGATGTTTACGACCGACAGAGACAAATTCAAACAACGGAGGAACTCAAAGAAAGAATATCCGAAGCATGGAGTAAACTGGATGAAACAACTTTAATTAATCTAATAAACAATGTTTCTAGAAGGCTATTGTCTATAATAAAAAGATGTGAAAAGCCAACAAAATATTAGTTATATGAATTGTATCATACGCAATTTTAGAAGGTTATAATTTTTCACGATTTTTAATTTTTTTCATTTGAAATAACATAACACAAAAAATGAATTATATTTCATTCACTTAATTAGGAAGAATAACGCCATATTAATTTTACTTTTATTTATACTATTTATAAATTTCGTTATTTACGTTAATAAAAATAAATTTCTTTGAGTTTATACTTTTTCATAGCACTGTATAAATTAGTAGTGCAACAGTTTAATAACTACGGTAGTGCATAGTGCATTTGAGTACAGTTATGCCGTATATTTTATTGCCACATTAATTATGTACGGTTGTTGCATTTCAAGATGGAAAAGTAACTGGTACGAATATTAATGCGGCTGGCCACCAATATAGAAACGTTTACTTGCTTCTTCCTGGAAGAAGAAAGAATTACTAAACAATGGAACAGTGTAATGTCGTATAATAATATTTTTAGTCATTGTTTAATATTTGCTTCGCATATTGAGTGAGAAAAAAGTGAAGATGGCCCCAATCGCGTGTTTCATCTACTTAGGAAGGTCGTACGAAATGTTTCTGGATCTAACAAAAAATCCAAAATTTTTGAGAATGTTTATTAATTTTTCAACCTACTTACCTTGAAATTAAATACATTTAGACTAACGATATTCCAACTTTTTAATACCCTCAGTATAAAGCGATTTATTCAACTCAACAAAATAAGTGGTTGTTTCAACTTTAAGTGCAATTTCTACTGGTCTGAAAAAGAAGTAATCGTTGAAAGGCAAATCCGCCGATAATCGCGCATGCAAACGCACTTCGAAGCGTAAAGGGGCCCCTAGACATGCAACTTTGTTTGGTTGTCAACCATGTTGCGAACTTGATGCATGCATGTCATGATGCAAACAAAATTGAACGTTTGTTGGCAGGTTGCAGTTGCAATACCATGTGGCATCGACGGTTGCAATGGAATTAAAAAGTTTTAATTTTTAGTAGGAGGAGCCTAATGTTGGCAACCATGCTGCAGCGTCTGTGTCATTTTGAAGCCCTAATAAGTAGAAAAATAATTTGAATCTCAATTGACACAACAAAATAGTTTATACTTCAACTTCTGTTTATAAAATGATGTTGCTGGTAGGGTAGGTAAGTGAGATTGCTATGGTAAACCAAGTTGTAGGTCTAGGGGTCGCTTAAGTCATGGAGTTTTGCAGCAACAACTTTGGGACGTGCTTGCAGACGCATTATCGAAGTGAAACAGCAATCTCTTTTTGGTCAGATATGGAAGTTTAGCCTAAATAGTACCCTTCAAGAGGTCTACTAGTACTGAAGTGTACTAACTCCCAGGTGATGGCCCCATATTTTTTCAGGTAGCCTATGAGGATCACTACGATAATCCCCGAAAAACGTAGCCATAACTTTTCTGCAGATGGAACCATTTTTGCTTTCTTTGGCATATTTTCACCTGCTCCTGCTCCCTGTACTCTGTAATGGTGAATCCATGTTTCATCTACTGGTATAAAATGCCCAAAAAAACGGAGCAGGAAATGGAGCATCACGCTTCAATAAGTTTAAACAATCTTGAGAAGTGTTCATTCGAACGGGTCTTTACTCGACTGTTAACATACGTGATACCAATCGAGCGGAAAGCTTTTCATACGAAAATAATTGTGTAAAATATAGTGAACACGGTCTATCGAGATGTTTACAATGTCGGCAACCTCATATAGTTTCAGTGATCATTTAATACGACATTGTGGATTGTTGTGATGAATTTGTCGATCGTGGGGACCTTTGGCGTATCAAAATCACGTCTATATTTAGCACCCACTTTTTTACCATCGAAGACGAAAAATAAGAATCCTTTAAAGTGGAATTTAACTCTTCTGTGTGTCCGTCGAGGTTAAACCGTCCAAAACAAAAACTTAATCTTCAGGAGTTATGGCTCTGCTTTTTTTTCGAAGATGAAGTTAGTAACATGATTACCATCAAAAGACTATGACATTACAACATGATAACCAAGTTTTTGTAATTAAAGTTTACCTAAACAGTATGTGATTTGTTGACGCTACACTGCATAGATGTATTAAAATATTAGATTTGTTAGACACCAAATATCATAAACATATCGTCTCTTTAAATAGCGATAAATATTAATATAGTCCGTTTCAAGATATTTAGTGGCACTTCGGCAAATTGTTAACTGCCCCAATAAATCTCAATAAAAATAATCCTAGTTTCTTAAAAGGCACCAAAGCCGGACTGGTTTAACTAAATAATTTTGGGAAAAATAAAATATTGTTAAATTTTGATTAAATTATTATTATTATTATTATGTATGTCTAAAACAGTGTTAATTGGTTTGTGTATTTTGAATTTATTAGTACAATAAAAATTTAAAAATTATCTATTAGTAGAATAAAAATTATAACTTAAATTTAATTATACATTTAATTCGGTTTCGTTCTCACTGTCACTTTGATATACAGTAATAAACTACATTAATAAATAAGTTTTATTAATAAGAATTGATCCAACTTTTCTGGGAATACTATCTACAACCTTCCTAATTAATGTTGCAGCACTTGCACTTGAGTCTGAGAAATGTTTTCTGCTCTAACATTGGATTTTAACTGATGCCACACATGCTCAATTGGATTAAAAATACAGTAATACGGGGGAAGGCATAAAACTGTATGTTCCATATCGGCAGCAATGGTATCACATACATATATTCCTTTCTAATATTAAATGACTTTAATATGTCTTCTAAGATCACATTTTTTATATGTATTTTCGAATTATATCATTTCTAAATTTCCAATTTAGTATTATTTGCATTAGAAACTTTATTTTTTTTGGCCTTTATGATAACTAACATTTTCCATTACAATTACGCTTTCCTTAGGCACATTGGATAAAAGGCCAGTTCAAAAAGTTTTTATGGTAGTCCAAAGATGAATGTATAATATTTTTGGATGACAACCGTAAACAATTTGGAACCCATCCATCCTCCGAATCAGCATGTAAAATTGTAATTATTTTTCCCTTGTTCGCTGGGGCTTTGCTTTGATATTTTCTTGATATATCTACCCATCCTTTTGCTGGCATCTCATGTGTAGAAACCATGTTGTAGAATTCATGCGTAGAAACCATGTTGCATCAAGGTAGATAATGGGACTATTTTCTAATCTGTATTTTTTTATAGAGTTTAAGTAGTCAAACCGCCATCGTCGCCTTTTATTAATGGTCCGATATCCAAAACCCATTTGAGATAATATTATTTCCTTAGTCGCTGTTGCAACGAATGCAATGTAGGCGCAGTTTGCTCTTCATACATAGCATAAATTTTAGTTTGCATTAAGTCTTTGTCGCTTTCGTCAACACATTTGTTTTTACCCGAATTACTACGATCTTTTTTGGCTTTAATTGGCTTCGTCACAATATCTTTAACTGTGGACAATGGAGTTTTCGTTAATGAAGATGTTTCTGCTGTAGCTGCATTTACATTAAGGCCCCTATTCAATAAAGAAACATACACGTTTTTAATAATTTGTTTTAGCATCGGGCGATAAATATGTTCTTTTAAAATTAACACTACCTGAGGCACAATGATCATTATCTTGCCACGAACGCCAAATGTTTAGTACATTTGGAATAACAAAAATACGATTGAAATTTTAGAACTGCACTGTTTAAGAATGCGAACTAAACTAAAATATTTCGAAACTACTAAACCAGGTATAAAATTAATTTTATCTTTTTACCTGTTATATTATTAGGCCCGGCCATGTTTACGGCAGGTTTCGTTACGGCAGGGGTTGTTAAGTGTTTATTGCAGCCAATCGATCAACGATATATTTTGAAACGCACTATAACTCAAATTGTGAATTCATACCTTTGACTATAGATACTCTTGTGCATAGATCTGAAGGACGTAAAAGTTCACAACTAGAAAGAGTTCACACACAATAGAATGAAATGTAGTTGCTGCTGCGGTTCAGTTAACATCCTGTAGATTGAATTTGCGTGATCGAAATTGTAAGTGATACATCGGCTTCCAATCATCAGCGAACTCAAGACTAATTAAATGTTTCACGTCCGGTAACAATATCTCTATCTCTGTAAATTATGTAGTCTAACAATATAATCAATTATTATTATACAATTGAGCTAACTGTGATCATTTTAGCAGAAAAAAACATCTGAATTATCGAATCCCAATTATGGTATGTTCACCTGATCACGCATTTTGCGTGTTATGCGATTGCAATTTTAATTAAAATGAAGAGATTGATACCATCATAAAATAGTTTTTTTGCAATCTGAAAGAGATATTTTTGGAAAATCATTCGTTACATCTACTTTATATAACTTTTTCGTATCTCAAAAATATCAGTGATGATATTACGAGCATTACTCGTATAAAACAACTTTTACTTGAACTACTATACGCCTACGATTTTATATATTCATCTAGTAACACCACTAATTGTTTAAAATCTTTGATTTTCCCCCAATGTTTTTCCCACATTACAAATACTCTATTAATTTATTATTAAAAATATTTTTAAGCTTCTAAAACGACCGCAAGAGGGCGTGACGAGCTAAACATTTTTAAAAATCATTTTTTTTGTGCATTTTCAAGTGTTAACCGAGTAAGAAAAATTCTCAGTTATAATTAGCAAACTGTCTCCTACAACTTTGTTTTATGACATTTTGTCGTAACTTCGCGAATAAAGAAGTGGGGGGGGAATTTTACCTATTTAGATAAAAAGTCGTCTAATGTCCGTTTGCCTAAACCGATTTTCCTCAATTTGTATTCATTTAAAAGGCAATTGCTGGGACATATATATATATATATATATACATATACAGGGTGTTAGGTAAACATACGGCAAAAATTAAAGGGGTTATTCCTTGACTTATTCTAACAATATTTTGTTGTATGATGATTTTTGAAAAACCCCTTTGTTTCGAAGATAACATTTACGACATTAACAACATTTTATTATCAAAAAGTACATGCAAAGTTGCTCAATCTACAATAAATGTTCGAAATGACCTCCTTCAGCCTTGATACAAGCATTCAATCTTCTCGTCATTGACTTCCGAACTCTTTCATACACACCAGGGTAGTTTCTAATTGAGTTACACCAAGCAATTATCCGATTTCGCAAATCATCCAAATTCTTCAATGGAGTAGCGTAAACTAATGACTTCAGATATCCCCAGAAGAAATAATCCAGGGGGTTTTAAGTCGGGGATCGAGCAGGCCATGTGTGTGGCCCACTTCGACCAATCCAGCGATATTGGTATGTTGCTGTTAAAAAATCACAAGCAACTAAACTGAAATGTGGTGGTGCACCATCGTGCATAAACCACATTTCATGACTTGTTGCCAATGGTATCTTCCAGAAATTCAGGCAGCGTTGCTTCCAAAAAGTTGCGATACACCTCGCCAGTACAGTAGATAGTCACCTACAATTCCAACCCAAACATTCAACGAGAACTGATGTAGAAAACAATCTTTGCATACGATATATGCATATATATATATATATATATATATATATATATATATATATATATATATATATATATGCATATATATATATATATATATCTATATATATATATATATATATATATATATATATATATATATATATATATATATATATATATATATATATATATATATATATATATATATATGCATATATATATATATATATATATATATATATATATATATCTATATATATATATATATATATATATATATATATATATATATATATATATATATATATATATATATCCGAATCCGCGCTGGAGCGATAGCTGGTTCGATTCCAGCGCTCGGATGGTTATTTTTCTTTCTTCTGTCCGTTTATCTTTCCTAAATGTTTGTGATTATTTCTAGGCAAGAGTGTAAAATCCGACTACGAATTACCCCTCAGTCACGCCAGTTAAAGGCTGGGTAAGGCCGGATGCCTTCTGAGAAGTGTTCTACGTTGGTCACTCGCCAGTCGGTAGGTTTCCTGATAGACTTATGGGTAGGCACATAACCAAAGGTTTATAGCCCGAGGGGGGTGCTGGCCTGGGTTTATCGGAAGCTGATGACCGTGGTTCCGGAACCCACGTTAAGCTGTAGGTCCAGTCGCTAAATAGCCTAGTTGCTGATGCGCCTCTAACCCAAACACTTTACTTTACTATATATATATATATATATATATATATATATATATATATATATATATATATATATATATATATATATATATATATATATATATATATATTTATATATATATATTGGTGATCAGAGAAATAGAGCCGTTACGGTTAATTAGTACATTAATTAGCCGATAATTAGTACAATACTGTATAATATAAATATATAACAAAAAAGGAAAAACATAATATCCAACTTAGTTTAAAAAAAAATCTGTAATCATAATATTTCAGAAATAGAAATTTAGAAAAAAGAACATGAAAATGCGGTCATAAAAATAGAGCCATAAAATGTATAAAGCAGTAAATATTGTTTATTCACGTTTTGCTGTTTATTTATCAATCAAATCGTTGTTGGTAAATTACGCTTAATTTTAAGCGTGGAAATTAAAAAAATAAATAAAAACAAACTTGGCCGAATAATAATTTTGTTAGAAATGGGTCGTCGGTCGTAGTATTGTGCAGCTGCTGAAAGAGTGCAGCTTTTAACATTGCGGAAAGAAGCAAAGTCACTAAGGGACATTCCAAGGATCGTCGATCATTCACAAAAAATGATGGAAAATGCCCTAAAAAAACAACCAGTTCACGAAAACCGTGGACCTAAAAGAAAAACGACAACTCATACTAACAGACAGATTGTCCGAATTTAAAAAACGACCCATTTAAATCGTCTACCGAAATTAAAAGCAGGGGCGTAGCCAGGATTTAGTTTTGGGGGGGGGTGGGGGGTTTAGCTTGAAGTACGTTTCCATACGATACAAAATAGTTCGACTACTCGACAAGAGATGGCGTTACTGTGCGCACCCCCCCCCCCCCCTAGTTCGGATATATATTCAATTCAAATGTAATAATGTAACTCTCTTCACTCCTCGTATTTTTTCGGTATAATATTAGGTAATATTTGGCTTATTTCGGGGGGGTTTGAACTCCCCCCCTGGCTACTCCCGTGATTAAAAGAACTGGGGTTAGAAATAACTTCAAGAACAATTCGAAGAAAACTTCAAGCAAATAACTTACACGGTAGAGCAGATAGAAAAGTCCATTTATTATACACGAAGAATGTAAAACAACGTTTAAAGTGGCCCAAGGTCGATTAAATTGGTATGGTGAATAGGGAATCAAAAAAAGGTGCAAAAGTTTATGGAGCGATGAAAAAGAAATAAATTTAATAGATTCTGATGGTATACGATGTTAGATCATCGAACCGGGAATTATTATCAAGACATACTATTAAAACTATAAATCATGGAGGCGGTAATATAAAGCTGTGGGCAGCTTTTTCATGGTGTAGGACTAATTTACTGGATTAAAAAATATTATCTGTTATAAATGTTCAAAAAATGTTTGTGATACTTAGTACTTTTGTTAACTGTTAAATAGTATGTATTGTGCTTGTTTCTTGGTTGACTCAATTTTTATGACCACATATCCATGTTCTTTTTTCTAACTTTTTGTTAAATATTATGTTTACAGTATTTTTTTAAAACTAAGTTTGATATTGTGTTTTCCCTTTTTGGTTATATATTTATATTATACAGTTATAGTGTTTATTTACACAGTTATAGTGTTAATTATGTATGCTATTACAAGTTTATTTGCCAAACAACGTATTTTATTGTAATGGTTCGATTTCTCTGGCCACCACTGTATATTAAGCTTCATTTAACGATAATCTTCCTCAAAGTCTTTCACATTATCCATCCCTTCCAATAATAATACAGTTAAATATATTAATCTCACCCTTTCGAATCTCTGACTTTCCACCAATGCTCTTGGCTATCGTCAATTACTTCGTACTCTTGATTTTTCTCCAAACTAAGGTCACCAGTCTCGATAGCTTTGTAATTATACAGAGCTACAACCACCTTCGTCCTCGGCGTGGACTGTTTGTCCTTTTGCTTGGAGGAGGGTGTACCTGGTGTTCCTCCACCGGGCATTATGGGACTCGATTGTGTGCCTGTAATTAAAATTTTAAGCACATGAGCAATGATAAATATTTTGCTAAAATGTTAAACGTAAAAGTTTTTAAATTATCTCTCCTCACTAGAGTGAAGGGAGAGCGTTGTTATAGTATAAATATTGCAACATTTATTTACTTAACTAATAAATTACAGGAATATAATGGCAAGCCGATAAATTTCACTTTCGATACTTATTTATTTTCGATTCAGTTTAGCATTTAACATGCGCCAAATGTACAGCACGAGAGATGTCATGTGCGGAAAACATACTATTCTTGAAACAACCGCCGAGTATAAATATGCTTCCTATTGCGGCAGCGGTTTGCTGAAAGTAGAGTATATTATCTGAGTATATATGTTCGGCCTTTGATTATTGTAGTCATACGCTTGAATATCCTAGATTTAGTCGAAAAACTAACAAAAACAAGATTTCACCATCGACGTGGAGTATCTTGCCCCACAATTTCAGCCCTCTATCTCTAAACAGCGATTCCTTTACCGTATATCGACCATGGTTTCTTCAACAATATAAAACAAATAAAGAAATGAAAAAGAATAAAAAAAAAATGTTTTGCATATGGGGTAGATTAGAGAGCATGATTCAATGGAATTGTTTAAGAAAAACCAGATGGTCGGCGGGCACACTTACAAGGACTAGATATGTCGCTTAAATAAGGCCAATCGCAACCAAGGCCAAGCCATCTTATTTTAAAACAATGCGGGAGTTTATGATAATACATTCAAAACGCAACTTTTTTCCAGCAGCAATATTTTCTCGACCGTGCACAAATGCATTCTCAACTTCAACTTTTCCAGTCATTCTTCAATAAATGTAGACCTTGACATTAACTAATGAAAAGGACCTTAAAGATGGATTGACGTTTAAAAAAAGGTTGAACAACAGAAACAATAAAAATAATCATCATGATTACAAGAAAAAATAATCATGATTATCACTAAGATTGACCATAAAGTTTTTGGGAAAATTTTACTTTTTAATTTCAGAAATATACATAGGAATTGTTTGAGGGAAGATAATGGTGCTATTCCTACTGGTGTCTAGAACCGTTTTTGAAGCCAAAAAATTTAAAAACTATGAGAACAAGATGATAGAACAATAGATTATTAATAACACTTGTCGATTCAGTATATTATAAAGTGACCATGGAAGATAATCATAATAATAATTTTTATTTCAGAAGTATGCTAAATATACATAAAACAAAGGTTCAACAGTTTTAGGGTTAGAGGAGCATCAGCAACTAAAGTTATTTAGCGAGTGGACATATTGACTGGACAGCTGAACGTAGGTTCCGAGCCACGGTCATGAGTCATAGACAACCCCGGTCAGCACCATCCACCTTAGATTATCAACCATCAAGATTATGGTTTTGTGTTTAACCATAAATCTATCGAGAATCCTACCAGCTGGCGACCAACGTAGAATACCTCTTAGAAGGCATCCGGCCTTATCCAGCCTCAACTGCCGTGACTAAGGGGATACATAAAACAAAATTAACTTGATCATTTAGATAAAAATGAGCTTCATCGCTCATCAATTATATCATTCAACATCATAAATTTCTTCATTTGTTCTTCTCATATATAAGCCAACCTTCTTTTCCCCTGTTATTCTTCTGATCATTCTATATCCCCATCTTAATAGTTTCTCTTCTTTATTCTTGTTTATTAACCATGTCTCACATTCGTATAGTGCTGTTGGTTTCAATACTGTCTGTTAGCTTAGATCAATCTTAGGTATTTCTCCTCTTGTTCACACTTGTTTGTTATCCTTACGCCTAAGTAAACAAATTCTTCCACGCTTTCAAAAGTCATTCTTCGTAGTTATGTATGAACTTCTACTTTCGATACCTTTTCTTGTGTACCTTCTACTATCATTAGCTTGCTTTTTTTTTTCATTGATTTTTCAAACTTGTATGCTGCCTCCACTAGATTTCTTGTCACTTCTTTCAATTGTTTCTCACTTCTTGAAATTATTGTTATATTGTACGCATAACCCACTATTTGATGGCTTCTGCAAAGAATGTCTCCTCTGTTCAACTGACCCTTCCTAATAATCATTTAATAATAATAGTATCCTAATAATAGTGTCGATAGTGGATCGCCTTGTCTTAGGCCTGCCTTCATTAGAAAATCTTCTGTTGTTCCTCCTTTTACACTTATTGGCTGTAGTTATCTCCACGGTCATGCTCACTAATCTCACTATTCTAGAGGGTACTTTAAATTATTCCATGGTTTTTATCATTCTGGATCGCTTTACTGAATCATAGGAGCACATACTAAAATGTATAAACAGTACCATTGATGGATTTTTACACTCGTAACACATGATGAGTGCTTCTTTCATGACAAAAACCTGGTCGGTTTTTCCTCTGGCTTTCCTAAAACCTGCCTAGTATTCCCCTATCTGTGGATCAATTATTCGTTCTAATCTCTTTTTCATTACTATCGCTAAATTGTATAACAATACAATTATTACAATCTGTTTGGTCTCCGTTTTTTAGGAGAGGTATAATAGTTGCATTCTCCCAACTTACCGGCATGCTTTCTTCTCTCCATATTGTAATGATTAGTTCGGACAGTTTTGGTTTTAGCTCATCTCCTGCAAATTTTGTTTTCTAATTTTCCATTTCTCCCTGCACTCTTACCATTTTTAAGTTGGTCTATAATCTCTTCTACTTCTTCTTTTGTAGGTTCTACCATTTGAGCGTTTTCTTCTCTATCAATCGCCAGTTCTTCATTTTTCTCATTAATATCTCCATTTAGCATTTTCTCAAAATATTATTTCCATCTTTCCTTCGTTCTTTCTTCATCTCCCATCAGATAGCCCTATTTATCTCTAATGTATGCTGTTTGATCTCGTTTTCCCTTCCGCTTCTTCATCTCTCTATAAAAATTCTTTATTTCTTTCCTGTTGTATTAATTTTCTGTCTGCCGTGCAATTTCCTCGTTTCTAACTATTTTCTTTTGTCAAATTATTTTCTTAACTCTGGTTGTCTGTTCAGTATACGGTTGTTTGTCCTCCTCTGCTTGGGTCTGAAGTACCTTCATTCTTAGTTTATTCCATATCTATATTTCATTAAGGCATTCTTCTTCATTGTACCAATTCTTTATCTGTTATTGTTGCTTTATGGGTATGACTCTTTCTGTTGCTTTTTGAATAACTGTTTCCATTCTTTGTAATTCTTCCCGTTCACTTTCTCTAAATCATTGGACTATTTCTTATTCATATCTCTAGTTCCTCCATGTTATACCGTTTATTATTCACTAATCTATTTATCTTCTTTATTGTCTTGAAAGAAAGTGGTCTGAGTTTGCGTCGCCGCCTCTACAATATTTCACATTTTTTAATACTTTATGGTATTGTTTTTCTACCATGACATGGTCTATTTGGTTTGTAGTTGAGTTTCCATCTAGTGAGAATCTTTGTAAATGCCCTTTCTTGCAAAGTGAATACTCAATCTGCATGCTTTTTTCTTCTTCAAACTCGATAACCCTCTTTCCAGTGCTAGGGGCTTTCTCCCTATCTTCGCATTAACATCCTCATTATTATATGATATTCTTGTAACTTAATCCATTAAGTTCTGCTTCTTGATCTTCATAAAAACCATCCTTTTCATCCTCCTATTTTTCTTCGGTTAGGGCATATATATTCAAAATTGACATATTAGTACCTCTTTTCGGCTCAATGTGCAAAGCCTATATGATATTGACACAAAGTTTATAATTTTATCTTTAAACTCATTGCTCAGCAGGAAACCGACCCCATATCTCCTCGTCCCTCGTCCGTTTGTAAAGAATATATAGTCTCCTAATAATGGCATTGCTGTTTCCTTATATGTATCCCCTGCAGTGCTAGTGTGATAATTCTATATTTCTTCAATACCTCTTTCAAATTTTTAAGTGCTCCCTCTTCGTAAATCCCCCGTACATTCCATGTCCCCAATATAATTTCTCTTATTATTTCCTTAACCATTTCCATTTCTAAATTGATAAGGCTTCCCTCAGAATGTGTGCTTCTCACGTTCTAAGTAATCTTTACCAATTGTGCTTTAATCTTGCTTATTACCTTACTATTCGATATATTAGTCAACAAAAATCGACAACAATCGAAACATATATTATGATTTAGACAGTTTCATCACTAATGCAATTTTAATTAAATGTTATGTTCTCATAAAAAAGAACCGTCTAATTTTAATCGTAATCTAACAGGTTCTGGAAGTGTGATCAAAATTGTTAGTAAAAAAACAAAGAATAAAATATTTTCTCACGTCAACTTGGTCACGATTCAAATCTCCTAATATTAAGAGATTATCTGTAATTATTAGGAGGAAAAATATAGATGTAATTTATCATATTATAAAATGTACGAAAGACTAAATTTGTACGAAAAGAATATTATAAGATTAAGTAACAGTAGGTTAATCGACTATTAAGACTGAAATGTATGTAAAAAAGTATGTAGAGATTTGGCGCTGTGAGAAGTGGGTTGGTAGCATGTGCTTTCCACTCCTGATAGCTTACCTTGGGACTTCAAGAACAGGAGATCATTAAACGTTAGGTTTTAGTGCAGATTTACGTAACTTACTTGTCTTTCACAAATTATTACACCACGTATCGAAGAAAATGAAGTATTTTTTTGTGTTGTAGAATACGAGGCCATGGAAAAAATGGGAATACCAGCTAAGCTTATTAGCTTATTAGAATGACGATGCTTGCCTCTAAGGTAGTAGAAAAAATTCAACAACACACCATGGTAGAATTTGACATAGAAGGTTTGCAATAGGGGGATGGATTGGCCCCAGTCCTGATTAACATAGTATTGAATAAAGTCACTAGCATAATCATCGTAGACATTATACTAACACATCGAAAAAAATCATTAAGAGGTATGATAATAAATGTGAAAATCAAAGAAGCCAGTCTAGAAAAAACAAAGGTGAGGGAAAAAAAAGAACTAATCGACAACACTGAAATTGCGAATGAATTTACTTATCTGGGCATCAGACTAGACGAAAACAACATCACAAGAGATACCAGTAACCATATTATGAAGAATAAAACTACTTACTCCATGCAGTCTGTCCTAAGATCTAAACTTATACCGCAAGACAAAAAAGTTAATGTCTATGAATCATTCGGCCAGTGATTATAGTTGAGAGACCTGAACCTTCACGAAAAATCTGAAGAAATACTAGCAATACTTCAAAGAAGAGTACTCAGAAGAACTTTTAGTGCTATGAATGATAACGGAATTGGAGGATCAGTTATATCTTCGAACTCGAGCCATTATTACCACCAAGAGAAGCAGAATAATATTTTTGCATTCGCAAATACTTTGACAGAACCTCGACATCTTTAACAATCGAAATGGGACAATAAAAAAGGTATTCTTCAAAGGAACAATATGTGAAAAATGGTACTGGTAAGTACATAAACTATTAAAGAAAGACACGAACACCTTCAACATTAACATCCAGCATCAGATTACTATATTCAAGAATGTATTACCCAGAAATTAGATATACTTACAAACCAGTATTAAATTGATTGATTTGTTCGTTACTTTGTGATAGTTAATTTTTTAAATCGAATAAAACAATTTTGTATTTTGTTATCTATCACTTTTACTTTTAAATGTGTGTGACTATAGTTTCGCAAAACGATGTTCCATTCTCAAACACTACTTTAAAACTAGTTTTAAACACTAGTACTAAAAGCGATAGATAACAAAGTAGAAAATTGTTTTATTCGATTTAAGTGTTACATTCTTTTAACAGAAATTAGATGTACTTACAAGCCAGTATTAAATTGATTGATTTATTCGTTACTTTGTGATAGTTCATTTTTTAAATCGAATAAAACAATTTTGTATTTTGTTATCTATCACTTTTATTTTTAAATGTGTGTGACTATAGTTTCGCAAAACGATGTTCCATTCTCAAACACTACTTTAAAACTAGTTTTAAACACTAGTACTAAAAGCGATAGATAACAAAGTAGAAAATTGTTTTATTCGATTTAAGTGTTACATTCTTTTAAATGATATATCATTATTTATTTGAAAAAAATATTGGTATACTAAAATAAAATATGTTTAACTTCAAAAGAATACTCTATTTACATTTGATATTTGGAAAAAATAAAACTACATTACTAAGAAGAACCAGAATACAGACAAGATATTCGGATCTTAACATTTAAAAATAAATCCAAATAACATTCACACGCTATTAAAAATGAATGAAAGTGGTTTAAATATATTTTAAATGTCATAACATAAGCTGTCTCGCAATATGGCAAAAAAAGTTGTTATGCGTTATCCAATGTTTACAGATAATACTTTAGTTGTTAAAATAACGAGGACCACATATCGTTATCGAGGATAACGAATGCCACATATCGTTTCTTAAGTTTGGAAGAGCGAAGAAAAAAACACTTCAATAGATGTGTGATCGACAATATATTTTGATATACCGATTAACTAAAACCAATTACATTTCAAGCACAATTTTAGTTGGAATATTTAATCAGTGAGTTCATATATATACAAGGAACACGATTATAAAAAAGAATTTCTCGAGAAAACATTAGATCATTCTATGATCGAGATTATGATTACGCGAATGTGAACTATAATTGTCAAAGAAGCAAACATATTAAGAATGTGTGTTCTTCATAGAATGGAAGAGGCGAGGGTATTTTGACTTGAATTATTTGTTATATCGATAAATCTTTGCTAGGAGTTTATCGAATAAGAAACATTAGCGTGGTGATTGCATCATAATAGTTCTATATATATATATATATATATATATATATATATATATATATATATATATATATATATATATATATATATATATATATGCGATATCCATGCTAATGTTTCTAATTCGATAAACCCATAGAAAAAATTTATTGATATAGCAAATAATTCAAGTAAAAATTATTGGTGGGATTAATAATTCTTAATCTTTTTAAGAGATAACGCTGAAAACAAGAGTCGCTTCACAGTCTAATCTCTCATGTCATTTTGTTGCTACGACAGTACCTTTCAAATCGCCATTGATGTATAAACAATTTCGAATTAGCGTCATATTTTTCATGTGGTAAAAATGTCGAGTTTCGAGCCAAATGAAGAGTATTTGCGGTACGTAATGTTTGTCTTTTTCAATAAAAAAAAAACGTGAAAAAGCCATCGTATACTTGTGGAAACTTACGGACAATATCCCAACGCAAGCCGCTTGTGGGCGTCGATTAAGGCGATTCAAACCTGGTGATTTCGATTTTACTTGGAATACAAAGAACACCCAGGTCAACCCAAAAGATTTACAGATGCCGAATTACAAACATTGTTGGAAGACGATATGCAAACTCAACAACAAATGGCAGAGAGGTTAAATGTTGGTCGCTGAACCATTTCTGATCGTCTACATGCCATGAGAAAGGTCCACAAGCCAGGAAAATGCACCTCAACTAAACGACAGACAGATGGAAAAGCCAAAAACGGTGTACGAAGTTTTGCTTTCTCGGTATGAAAGAAAGACTTTTTGCATCACAGAAAATCATGGGTTGATCCAAGACACTCATCAACATCGACAACAAGACCGAATCGCTTTGGAAAGAAGACAATGTTCTGCATTTGGTGATATCAGAAAGGTGTCTTGTACCATAAGCTTCTGAAACCAGGTGAAACTATTAATACCGTTTGCTACCATCTACAATTGATTAATTTGAACCATATATTGATCGAAACGTGACCAGAATAAGCTGCAAGACACGGAAAAGCACGACAACGTCCCATCACACACAGCGAAAGCGGTTAGAGACATCATTTCTGCACTTGGCTGGGAACTCTTGCTTTACCAAAAAAATCAACAATTATATATATATATATATATATATATATATATATATATATATATATATATATATATATATATATATATATATATATATATATATATATAATTGATTAATTACTGAATATTAGTGCTGCATGTGATGATGTCGAAGAATAGCCAGTCATCAATGTCTTGTTCATAACAATTGGGACTTTCACACACAAGCTTTCTAATTTTCAAATATTATTGTTTCAGTTGAATTCCGTAAAAAACGGTTTAAATATTTATAGTAAACATGTACTTATTTATAGTAAACTATATTTTATAATGTTTTTTGAAAGTATTGTAAGAAATATACAATATATAATTTTATTTAAGATAAGCAAGACAATGATGCTAGTAGGAAGAAGATATAGTGATAGCAATTTAATAAATACTAGTAGGAAGAAGATCACTAACATCAAATAAATTATCAATGAGGTATTTTAGGAATTAGTATCTGACCGAAGAATACAGTTGTTGGTAACTTTATTATGTGACGATTTATGCAAAAGTATATCCGCAATATTAATACACGTAATTCTAATAAATTAAAATTGTTAACAATTAATAATTTTCCATAAAATAACAATTAATGATTATCGATTTAAACTAGAGATATTTTAAAAATTGCAATTGTACATCCTCAAAATATTTCTTATGATTTTCTTAATGTAGATTCTACTAGGCTAATTGAAAAGTTCACGGAGCGGAAATGATAAAACAAGTTTATAGTTCAAAAAATGGCTTTATTCTACCTTAAGCTCAATACTTTTTTCAATATTCTATTCAGCGGTTCTTGAATTGATTTATTTAATCTCTGAAATGATTTTACACACATAGTAGTACATAACGGAAGTCAACGAACGTTTAGAACATAACGGAACACTACTCCATAAATTATGTTAGAGATAAAGTTTTTAATCAGCGTTTGTAAAAGTCTCATAGTTAGTTGTAAGAAGTAAAAGTTACTTATATAAAAGTATAGACTAACTCTTTAATATAGAGATGTGTTGTAGGCTAAAATTATCTCATAATTATTTAAACCTAAAATTGCTTTTTTTTGTTGAAAAACGTTACTACTATACATTTATTTCTGGTTAATTGAAGTGAATCTAATTCACCAGCCAAATATCCTGTTTAAATTTCTCGATGCGCGTTTCGTTAACTATGTTAGCATCATCGGGAGAAGTTTGAATCGTCCCTAGATGATATTAACATGGTTAGCGAAACGCTCGTCGAGAAAATAAAACAAGTGATTTGACGTTACTAGCTCAAAAATGGGTTGAGGTCATCGAAAACAATGGCCCATATTTCGAGGAATGATCCCCAAGTATACATTTTTTAGCAGTGAATAACTGAGTACCTCAAAAACACAAATACTTTTGTACACCCTAGTAGAATTAAGTTAACAGATTAAAGATAGATAATAAAGAACTCCATTAAGTAGGCCAACATTGCGCAAAAATAGCCAAAAAATTGCAACAAATTGCAAAAAATTGCAACAACAACAAATTTTTTGTTCGGGTTTAATATTGAAAGGTCAACTTTTATGTTTCTGATGGCGAGACTGAGACCTCTGAGAGCAACCTTTACAGAAAAAAAAGTCCAAGTTATAAAGGACGAATAGAGGAAACAATGGAAAGTTGAGTATAGAACGCTGGAAAAAAAATCCTAAACAAACCAAAATAACTAGATTGTTTTTAATATGAAACCTAAAAATAATAAAGATAAAAAAAATATTTTGCCGACAGATATTGCGGTTAATCCTCTATTGTTTCAATTATAAGTTTTTTTGTTCAAAATATACTTTTTCATTAAACCTCATATTATACTTACAACCTCATATTATATTTACGCATATTGCACGTGATCGTTACAGGACCTCACCAAGAACGGTCCTTTTTTTGAGCGGGGTATAGCTAATATCGACAATTTCATCAGCTGTGTTCGTATCACACATTTTATGGAAACAAAATACAATTATTAATAAATCGAATGCAATTCAATAAATGAAAAAACTCAGGGCAGTGTATGAGTTACTGTCGCCAAACCTGTGTTTCTGTCGAACAGCAACCTGCCTATCATCTGGGTTTTCACTGGTGGTTTAAATCGGCTCGACCGATTCCCGCCAATAGCAGGGATGGCGCTCAGCGTTTCTGGCTAAAATATCACGTGCTGATCACGCGTTGGTCATTGGTTATGTCGACCAATGGCGTAACTATAGGGTGGCAGGGCTGGCAAAATGCCACGGGCCCCCGACCCGTTGGGAGCTCCCGGTCCGAGAGGCCGCGAGCACAGAAGTAACTTAACATTTTTAACAAAATTTTATAAAATTTATAAATTTTAAATAAGTATTTAAAATCAATTAAAGTTAGACACAACTAAATACCATATACAAATTCAAATTAATTATTAAGATTTAAACGCATTCATAAAAGGATGTCAATCAATTTTAGAACGCATCCATTGGTTGTTTCATTTTTTGTCGCGGTACTTTGGTGGCGCGGGCGAGCTAATGATGCTCGGAGAATTTCCGCATTTTGTTAACAAAGGAACTACTTTTTTCGTGGTGCTGGAGGGCAAGCGACGCACGATGTTAGGGGAATCCCGAATTTCTATTTTTTAAGTATGGAGGGCTCTACTATGCATTCTTCGTTTGATTGGTATGACAAATGGTCATTTGTATCTTTGATTTTTCGTAGTTTTTGTTTTATTGAATTTGCAAATAAAAGCAAAGTAAAATTAATTGTGAAAGTTAGATATCAACATGCCATGTTCTAGAAAATATCTAAGTGGGAGCGAAAAACGAAAGAAAAAGAGGGAATCTGAAGAAAAAAATAAAAAGTTATCTAAAATTAGTCAGTACTTTAAGAATGATGACTTTATTGATGAAAAAGCGAGTGAACAGTGCTCCGAAAGTGAAAAATTGGGCGTAACTAAAAGTAACAGTATAGCAGATGCATCACCCAACACCGGTGTATATCCAGATCCAGCCAACAACCACAACAAGGTACAAGCAAAAATCAAAGTGAATCATATTTTAGTGTGAACAATATTGCATCTTCACCATATATTACTGATAAGGGTAATTTTAAAGAATTAAATGATCAGGTGAAACGGTTCGTGATCGAAAACGGATATTGTAAACCTAAGGGTCCTTTCTTAAAAGACAATGACAATAGATCTTTCCTAGAAAAACATTACTATATTGTTTCCAGGTCTGGCGTGAAACTTGAACGTACATGGCTATTCTATTCCTTAATACTTCAGAAGGCGTATTGTGAACCATGTTGGTTATTCGCAAATCGGGCATCTAAAAAAATACAAAATGTTTGGATGGAAGGCTATGACGACTGGAGACATATTATAGACACCATAGAAAGACACGAGGCATCGAAAATTTACCTTGATTCTTGTCTTACATATCAACAATGGCGGCTTCATGGAACACTAGATGAAGAGCCAGAGTCCATGATCAAGAAAGAAAAATCTTTTTAGCGCCAAGTACTCTGGGCTCCTTGATGTTACTCTGACATTTTCAAGTGTAATTTAGCCTTTCGTGGCCACAGAATAAAAGCAGATAGCAATGATCCAAGTTCCCGAGAAAACTTTTTAAGTATTGTTGAGTTAGTAGTCAAATATGATCCGATTTTACAATAGTTGTTAAGTAAACCAAAGGGCCACATAAAATACTTAAGTCCAAAAATATAAAATGAGCTCATTTCATATCGATACGACTCAAGATATTTCAGATTAAATGTGTGAAGTTTACCGTTATTGTATGATCGAGAGAGACGAAAATGGAATCCCAAAGGCGAGTAATTTTTAGGATTTCATGAAGTTAAGGACCAAACTGCCTTAGCAATGTCCAACCAAATTATTATATCCATAAATGACAAAAATATACCTCTAAATAAGTGCCAAGGACAAGGATATGATGGTGCTAACACAATGAAAGGCTCTTATGGTGGAGTTCAAAAACTCATAAAAGATATCGAGCCAAATGCGGTATATGTTCATTGTGCTGCTCATAACTTAAATCCGATACTTAATGATGCAGTAAGAAAGGTAAGAAAGTAAGTAAGCAGTAAGAAAGTAGTAAAGCAGTAAGAAAAAAAAGAAAGTAGTAAAGCAGTAAGAAAACTTCGATAACATTAAAAACATTAAACCCTATTAGATGGACAGGTTGTTATGATGCTATTTTTGCTTTAAAACTTCGGTATGTTGAAGTCCAAAAAGCGCTAATGAAAACAATTCTGGTTAATTGCAAATCAGATGAAAGAAATGAAGTTATTTCATTCAAGAAGAAGATCGAGAATTACAATTTTATTATGTTATTGATTTTCCATTGCAAAATTCTACAAGCTATCGATGCAGCCTCTAAAGCACTTCAGTGTAAAGCCACCGATCTTTCAAATGCCTTAAAACGTTTGAAAATTTGTCTGGAAGAATTGAAGCAAATAGTACTATCGACCCTGAATTTTCTAAAACTCATCAGAGGAAGGTGAAACGCCATTTTGACGAACTTTGCGAAGATGAGCGTCTCCAAGATCCGGAAATTTTGTTCAAAGTGAACATATTTTGTCGAGTATTGGACATCATTATTAATCAACTGAAATCGCGTTTCCTTCCAATGAATGAAATTGTTTCCAATTTCAGTGTTTTACGACTTGCCATTTTGCAAAATTTAAATGACACTGAACTATTAAAAAAGCTCTAGAATTTGTTGATAAAAAAAGACATATGTGAATCATTTGCCAGGGAAATTCTCAGTTTTCAGAGACGAAATAGAAAAGTTTTCGTGTATTAGAGAACTTGCTGATTTATTAATAATAAATACTCATTTTATTTCGTGCAGCTTTCCTGAAATATGTACTGCATTAATGTTGTTTGTTACAATTCTTGTGACTACATTTTCAAAACTAAAATTAATAAAAACCTATTTAAGAAACTCTATGGGACAAGACAGGCTACGTAACTTGGCTATTCTGTCTATTGAAAATTTTATGGCCCGATCTTTAAACTTTGATAATATTATTAATACTTTTGCGGAACAGAAAGCTCGGAGAAAAGAATTTTATTAATAAATATCTTGTTAATATTAAATTGTTATTTCATTAAAATTATGTAATACCTTTTATGCTTTTGAAAATAAAATGTGTTAGATATTTTATCTAAAATGCACACAATATTAGTAATACTGTTGGGTAACTACTTAAGTGATTTATTAAAATTAAGTTACAACGCGACGATGTTTACTGGGAGGGCCCCATACAAATAAATTTGCCGCGGGCCTCAGATAGTATAGTTATGCCATTGATGACTGTCTTTCTTCGGTAAATAGACTTTAGTATTCGCGGCACTTTTTTAGAAACGCAACTCCCGCGAATAGCGAACGTGGGCCGTACGTCTTTAATGTGAAAATACAGCTCCATATACTGCAAATAATGCTACTATTCATAAGAATATCAAAGAATTAATTTAATTTTAAGCCAATTAAAAATATTTCTTGCCTTCATTAACAATTGGGACTTCCACAATCATAAAAGCTTTCTATTTTCAAATGTTTTTGCTCCTATCGATAGTATAAAAAAAAATTAAGAGTTATGGTTAAAACAGTGTAGTTGTTTATTGTAAAATGTTTATCGTATTACTTACCCTATTGTAAGGTAAGAAGACAAAGAAAAATGTACTAGCAGGAAAAAGATCGCTGATGTTACCGTCAAAAATTAATGATCAACTGAGGTACTTTGGGAAATATGTACATAAAAAAAACTACATTTTTTTTACTTGCATTTATTAGCAATCTCAAAGGAAATAAGCGAATATTACAATGTTTAATGGTTTTCCCGGTAAATGTTTTATGATTTACTCAGTGATAAAGAAGGTCAAATTCCGGACTTTTATTTGAATTAAGATTTTTCAGAAACATCTTTACTTCACAAATGTTTATGGCTTTAATAGGAAGTATAATCTGGAATGGTGCTTCACGAAATGAGGTTACTTTTTCCACCTCTTGTGACATTTCCATTGGAAGTGGCTAAAATGATTTGCTAGGTGTAATGTAAATTTTAATGTTTTTGATCTACTCTTTCAACGTTTTATTAAAGCATATTTTCTCTTCTGAGGCCTTAGTTGTCATACACCTTTTCCGTAAATTTCGGTTTTTAATTGATTTTTATGCTTTTATAGAGCAATTTTGATACTGAATTTGGATATTCATTTAAACACTTGCACCTCAAGTAGTTTGTTGTATTGAGATTATTAGGTTTTCTATATTATTGTAGGACTTTTTAGTGACATGCCAATAATTACTATTTCGTCAAGCAAATGTGTAAATAGAAAATGACCAGTTGGTTTATTTATTACTGAGAAGTACTCGTGTTTGAATACTGATAATATTGGAACTCGCTGTTGATATTTCGAGTGCATGATCTTGTAAAAAATTGAGGGCACGTTCCACATTGATTAGTAGGAATGCCTTTAATAAGGGAAAAATAAACAATATCTGATATTTAATTCCAGTATCTAGGTTAATAGGTGGGCTTGCCAGCAGACAGACAAGGATTAGTTTGTCCATGCACATTATTAGCCCCATCATACCCCAATAAGTTTGGCACTATAATCACAACCGACTAGAATGTATTGCTTAATACAGAAAAATACTCAGTATAATGCTCTTTTCTTAGGTTATGACGCGGAAGGCAATAAAGATAAACTTACTGGATCTGGCTTAACTTTGATTATAACATTAGTTGCTTGAATGTTTGATTGAATATTTTATTTGAAATTTAAGGGATGCTTAATTTTTTTTTTACTATTGTTGCAGTACCTCCATGGGCTGTTACAACAGAATATTAAAAGTATATATTGTTTTGATTGGGTCTTACATAGTTTTTAAATTCTTAAATAACTTCGATTGATGTAATGAGATACAGAAATCAATATAATGTCAATATCACATTTTCTAAGCAAGGAAATTTCAAGGAATAGCCTCCCGAGGAAGAAATATATCAGGGCCATAGTTAACTAGATCAATAGTTTTTCAAACAGCTATTTTTATGTGTATGGTCATTAATTGAGATTATTAAGCAATTTAGACACAATATGCATCATTCTATCCATCCGTTGGGCCCTTTGATCGACTAATTTCTCTAATATGTTATTCCGATCATCTTCAGATTGGTCTAAATTTGTGGCTGCAATACCAGTACTGCTAATTGATGAATTGGGTGCATTAGTGCTTGAAATAAATAACATATCTACTTTTGATTTGTTATCGTAATTATTTGTTATCGTAAGTTTGTTGTTATTCTTCTTGGATTTAAGGTCTTATAAGAGAAAGTTTCTTTATTAAAGGTTTTATGAATCTTGTAAACCTTGTAACTATGGGTGGTTGTGGTGGTGAGGTGGTTGATAAAGAGGATGCACAACTAAGATCAATTCCTTCGCATATTCCTCAATTTTTGCTAGTATGCACAAAATTTGATGGATTTCTATAGTACTTTTCACGTGCTTCATTAAATAATTCGCCTATGCCAACTGCTTCCTCTTTAGTATTTAAGGCTATTTAGGTAGACAATATTGGTCATCAACTTTAAAATCCAATATCTAAGAATGAAAAAATTTAAAGCGTCACTACTTAAGAATCAATCAAATAAATAGCCAAGAATTTTTTTATTAGAAAAAACGTAAAAGTTATTAAGTTACCTCACCGTTTGATTCATCAAACAACTCAACTTTTGATAAATCTGCTACAGATAAATATTGGTAACTTATAACCCACTCATTGTAACATTTTATATTCGCTGCAAAGACCAGGAGGTGGCATCTCCTGCAATCTCATGACTCGGAAGTCAAAATTCAGCGTCACTTGTTGAGATTAGTACTTAGTCCAGGCTTGTGTACTACAGTTCAATAGGTAAGAGTATATCTGACAAGAAATAGTCCAACAGCCACACCAGTTCGAGGCTGGGTAAGACTCGCCAGTCTGCAAACATTTCCAAAGACTAAAAGGTCAAGGGAATATGGACAGTGGTTCGGAGCTCACGTTAAGCTATAGGTCCAGTCGCTAAATAAGAAGTTGCTGATGTGCCTCTAAGTCTAAAACTTTACTTTGTTGGCCGCAAAAAGCAGTAACTCTTTTGTAGCCTGCTGTCGAAAGCACTTAAGCTAAATGACCAAAACACTTAACGATTTCGTATTTTATTACTTGGTTATTCCTTGTTCTTTTGAAAGCTAAATTGTTATACCTTACCGTAAACCGACCACGTGATTTTTGTATTTAAAACTGTAAACAACAGTAAATACAACACAACTAAGAAAATATATAAACGAATTCGAAAAATAAACTAAATGGTTTTTTAAAATATTACTCACCAGGTAAAAATGTTATGAGATACATGTTACAGCCCTTATAAACATTTTTATCTACATATATAATTGTTTGTCGGTGCCAAAGGGCACCGACTGTGTTTGTTGAATGAGTATAAATGCAAAAATGTCCAATAATTTTAGATTTGGTTGTATAACCAATTTTCCTATTGATTATAAAAGATGCTCCTCGAGAAATGGACGGTTTTGTATAGGAAGTACTCTGGTAGAAAAGGGTCTTTCAAATTAAGCGGTTTTTTAAATTCTTTAATAAAACACAGAATTTGCATTGATTTCAAAAAACTTCTTCTTAATAATTGAAACATAGTGTATGACATTTAAATACGAAAGACAATATCTGCCAAACTGACCACCTCTTGGGGTTCCAGACATCCACTCTTTTGGTAAAATTCTGGATGACATTTTCACATAACAATGGCTCTATTTCCGCAATGACTCGAATAGTTTCATCATTTAGTTTAGGAATTGATTGTGGATGATTCTTATAGATCAGGCTTTTTACGTAATCCTAAAAAAAACCAACGGTGTCAAATCACATGATCTTGGAGGCCAATTAGCATAACCGTTTCTTGCAATAACTGTCCAGGAAATGTTTCCCTAAATAAATCAATTGTTTTATTAAAGAGTGAGGTGTAGCGCGATCCTGTTGGAACCACATATCCTCCAAAACAATATTATTCAATTCAACTCACAAAAATCCAGTTATCATCTCACGATGTCGCACACTATTCACAGTTACATCTTCACCAGCAGCATTCTGAAATAAATACGGCCCAATTACACCTCCTGACCATAATGCACACCAAACAGTGACTCGTTTAGGATGTAAAGGTATCTCATGAAACAATCATGGATTTTCCTCACCCCAAAAGTGACAATTTTGTTTATTAACATAGCCGCCAATTTCAAAATGTGCTTCATCTGAAAAGATTTCTTGAGAAAAATCCACCTGTTTATTCTTTGATCTAACTGACCAATGCATGAAGTTTTGAATGATCCAGCGGTTCCTGTGTTATCGTTTGAATCTTATATGCCTTCAAAGCTAAATCTTTTCGTAAAATGCGCCATGTTGTGGATTCACCGAGTACAAATTGTTCTGAACGTCGACTGATGGAAATTTCTGGGTCTTCAGCAACACTTTCACATACCAAATCAATATGCTCTTGTGAACAACTACTAAAAATATATATCGCTGTTCTTTTATCTCCCACCGAAACAGTTTCATGAAATGTTTCAACAATTCGATTGATAGTGCTTTCAGATGGACAATTGTGCAAATCGTAAATATTATGTAATTTTCTAAAAACATTTTTCACTGAACGCCCATTTTCATAAAATAATTCAAAAATTTTAACGCGTTGTATTGTGTACGATTCCATTTTTATAAATGTTATACACTACACTTCTGAAATGAGATTAGACCTAGGGAAATTCACAACGCCATCTGTGTTTTATTCAAGAATTAAAAAATAAATTAAAAAAATTAAGAATCAGCCAAGAACAATGTGACAATGTCACATCACTACCACAAGGAACGTTATTTCAAAATGGCGACAAACATTATTTCAATATATGCCAGTATTTAAGTTTCCTTTAAAAATTTAAATGTAATCTGTACGCAAATATCACGAGATGCTTTTTTATTGACGGAGAAGTTCGTAATAAGAACGCATTTTCGCTGCAGCCGATCAGATTAGAAATATGCCAAAACTTTTCCAACGTGTTTGGCAAAACTAGTTAAAACGATAGCAAGCTTGCATAGACTCAAATGGTGAACATTTTGAACATTTAATTTATTAAAACAATTCATTTTTTAACGTGTTATGGTGTGAAAATTAGTTTTAGTAATTTCAACAAATTTTCCTATTTTCTTGACAAAACTAACCAAGTTTATGCTGAAACGTATAAAATTAATTACTATAAAAATATTACGTTTTCAAATAATACCTTAATATTTTTGATGCCTGTTTTAAAGAAACTTTTTGTTTAAAATGTAAATAATTGTTTACGAAGGTTATTACTCTTACACTCAGTATATTGCAATACTGCTCTGTTTAAAGGCAATTCGATTTCATATTTGTTGTCATCTTATTACTGCACAATTACACAAATTTATTTAATCATCGATAACGTTTTTCACAATTCGAATACACGCTAATGACACATAAGCTCGCAATTAAAAATGTTATCTTCACAGATATTTAATTATCGAAATATGTTTGAACCCTAAAATATTAAACCAAGATTATCTATTTTTCAAAATATAGCTGATAAATACTCAATACCTATAAATCCGTTTGAAATACATAAAAAAAGTATACATGGGCATTAAAGAGAAAAAAGGAAACGATTTACGTTAGGAAACGTTAGAGGCGCATCAGCATCTAAGGCTATTTAGCGACTGGGCCTACAGCTTAACATGGGTTCCGAACCACGGTCATCATCCACCGACAACCCCCCCCCCCATCATCCCCCCCCCCCCCCGGCTATCAACCTTTGGTTATGTGCTTACCCATAAGTTTATCAGGAAGCTTACTGACTGGCGAGTGACCAACGTAGAACAGTTCTCAGAAGGCATCTGGCCTTACCCAGCCTCTAACTGGCGTGACTGAGGGTGATTCATTGTCGGATTTTACACGCTTGCCTAGAAACAATCACATACATTTAGGTGTGGATATGTGTGTGTGTAGGATAGGAAGACCAACAGGAGAATTAAAGAAAAACAACCATTCGAACGCTGGAATCGAACCAGCTACCATGGGATTGCCAGGCGAGCGACTAATCCACCAGACCACCGCGGTCGGCCATTAAAGAGAGATTTTTTATATAAAAAAAAGTGATACTGTATATTCTAACGACAAGCTATACGACCGATGTTTAAACGACACATTGCCAATATTAAATACGGAAGGTATAAGAATTCGGGGTTTATCCTAACAGGCTGTTAGGATAATGTTAAATAGCATGAAATAGTTAAATGAACATGATAATACCAGAATATTAATGATGAAATTAAAAAATGTTAGAAAAGCAGAAAAATAAGAAATCTTACTAGACAATCAACTTGCTGAATTAGTGTTGTAATAACACGTCATGATTTTTAGAACCCGCAGCACATTCGTTTTAAATCTAAAAAAGCTGTAAGTTATTGTAATAAGCTAGATGTAATAATCTCCTGATATTTCCAACATGATCAGCGAAACGTTTATCAACAGACCGCAAACAAGTGATTTGATTTTTTGTGAAAACTACTGAGTTTAGAAAATTGTGTTCTAATTATTAGAAAAGATAAGTTAATCTTATGTAACCACAAAATTGGAAATTTTATACATGCATAGTACTATGAGTTACATTATACGAAATACCCGACCAAGATTGATATTACATGCAACGAATCGGCTAATAGAAATCAAATAGAGATTGAGATTTACTTGGAATTAAAAACAAAAGAAAATGAAAAAAAATATCCTAGAGAAATCAAAGAACTTCTTATTGAAAAAAAAACTACAAGAAAACAAACAAGCAAGAGAACATCAAGATAAATATCTATTAAATAATTAATACAACAGCGTAAGGGTGGATCTATTTAAACTCATCTGAAAAAATTAATCAATGACAAATCTGCAGACTTTTCACTTTAGAAAGGTTAAAAAGAAAGAAAGGCTAAAAGAATAAAGATACTAATATCAAACTCTAGTCATTAGAACAGTAAAAACTGGTGGGTGATAGGGTTTTGGTAACAGTCTAGGGAGCCGACATCTGGACTGTAATAAAATTCTGAGCAAAGTGGGCAGTCTAATAAAGATGCATCAACAAATCTTGCTTAAACATTCTCCTCGCGTGCTTTAGACCCTGCAGTACGTACATTAGGATGTGCGAAACGCAGCTAACGGAGGAGGGTAAGAGCGAATTCCCGGCGTCTAAAAACCGGAAGCCGTCGAATAAGATATGGTAACCCCTCTAGAAGAGTCTTTGTTCCTCCAGGAGAGGTGGATTGGGCGTGAGTCTCGCAGTTCCACATGGAGAACAATTGTTGCTACGGAACATTTAACACACCCTCGGATTGCATTCATTCATATAAACGGACCGGCTTTCCTTCGTATTGGGCTCGCTCGGGTGTCTTCGTTCGGAACTTTGACGCTTGGTTTCTGGATTATATTAAAAACACCAACAAGTTTCATCACCAGTAACAATGTTAAACTTGAAGTTTTCGTCCTTTTTCTACTCTTTAATTAAGTCCTTGCAATGTTGGATTCGGAGCAATTTTTAGTCGTCAGTCAATTTGTGTGGAACAAAGCGTGCACAAACCTTCCGAAGTCCCAAATGATCGGTCAAAATGCGATGAATTGAATCTTTGGAAATGTTCAATTCCATTTCCACGTACCGCAACGCAAATTTTGGTTGATTTTTTATAAATTCACGCACAATTTCTGTTACTACGGATTTTTCGGACCAGAATATTCGTCGTCCTTGATGTTCTCAGGACCTTCTTTGAACCATTTAAGCCAATCGTGGACTATGCCACGGGATAAACAATTCTCAACAAAAACTTGTTTCATTAATTGAAACTTTTCGATGAATGTTCGATGTTCATTTTTTGACCGATTTGAATTTTGTCACAACATAAGTGAAGCATACACTTTTCCAACGCAAGAACCCGTCTCCAGCACCAAAGTTCAAAAAATCAAAGCGCTTGAGGACTTATTCTTAATGAAAATGTAATGTTTTTACTATTTGTTTCTTTGTGTTATGCCCCTATCTCTCTATATCTTTTCCACATTCCGCATTATATTTCTTGCCATTTCGCATATTCTTTTGATTTCATGAGTATTACTTTGTTCGATATTAAAGCCGCTATTAAAGCCGTTCGATATAAAAAAAGATAGATGATTTGACTCATTACCTTAAATTGCTATTTGACTGATGCTAGGCGTGTTATAGTTTTGTCAGTTGATAATTATTATTATCGTTTTCTCCTCGTTTATTTCCAGTCCGCAAAAATGACGTTTAACAGATAACAAAATAGAAGAAGAGAAGGAAGAATTTTATACGCTGCTGGAAAGCGAGATCGACACGAATACCAAGAACGACATTAAGTTAGTTTAGGGGAGTTTAATGCCCAAATTGAAAACGAATCGGAAATCACAATTTTGCTAAATAGGCAAAACAAAAGAGAACTAACCTACGAAGAGAATAGAACTGGATAATCGGCGATGACAACATTGAAGCTGTGAACAAATTTACGTTTCTGGGAAGCCAGCTAGACGAAAACAATATCTACAAAATTATTTTCTCCCTGCCTAATGTCCTATGATCTAGCTCGTACAAAAGAAATTGAAGGAAACCGTATAACTTCGAACTCTAGCAATTACACAAAGATCTCGATATTGTAGACTATGTGAGGGTTCAGATGGGCGGGACACGTGGAAAGAATGCCAGAAAGCCAAGGAGAATTATGGTGGGACGAATAGGGGGTAACAGATTTGCGAAGAAACACGAAATAGACTCCACTAACTAATTAAGCTATTTGAATTATTGGACAACAGGAATTTAATAAATCAACTCTAGAGTTATTTGCGCTTTTTGTGGTCTAGTGGCAATGTGAGAGAAAAAGTTAAAAGCAAAGTGTTTAGTGTATGTGCACTGAAAATATATACTCTCTTAAGTGCTAGAAACAAAGGAACGCCGATAGGACAGTGTAATGTTAGATGAATCAAATTAGTAGTATTTTAAGTTAGAGTAAAACTGCTAACTAGATTAATGTAAGACTAACATAATAATGTACACACCCTTGTTAGAATGTTTCAATAAAATAAATCTTTTTTTGTTGCCTGGACAAGCTTATCAATAATAGACTATAAAAAACGGCAGAATGCTTGCTGTGGATTTGTTTTTAGTCTCAGGTGATATGAGCATATATCTAATAGATTATGTATCATCAATTCTGATATCCGTAGTTATTATTAATATTTACATTGTTAAATTAATTGAGATATCCAATACACTTAACATAAATAAATATAATAAACTGAATAATGACATTAAAAATGTACATGTGATAAGCTTCCGAAAAACTATAAAACAATGACTAATTTGCAGTGATATATTCCATAAGTGTTTCAATTCACTTACTGATAATTTTTTTTAGATCTCTCCCTATCGTTCATTAATTTTTCTGGTTCATTTGTGTTTACGTGACTACCTAAATTAATATTGATTCCTTAAGTAATTATATTTTCAATCTCTCAGCCTAAGCCGGCTTTCATTTAGCATAAGATTTTACGAAGAATGTGATACGTTTGCAAGAGCACTGCACGTTGTCCAATTATGACAATAGGAGATTTCGAGATACTAAGGTTTTCTAGATTCTTCGATTTTTTTTTGCTTATTAGGCCTCCACTTCTTACAACATTATACATATACAAATTCTAACTTGACACCCTGATTAATAAAGAAAATATAGCAATGTTTACGAAATCCCAGATACTAACAGAGTAGAAACCCACCGAGACCAGATGAAAAAGGCCCATAATAAGATGGCAAACATGTATGGAAGATTTTAAACTAATGAGAGTTAGAAACTGGAAACAATTAACGAAAAACAGAAAAGTGTGTAAAGCCAAGTAGAGCATAGGAGACCACAACCTAAAAAGAGTTGAAGAACGAGAGGAAGAAGAATAATATATCATTCAAGTAATCTCCGGAGCAATCTTGCAGCTCATGATCTGGGTACGTTATGGATGTTGACTTTAAGTACGTTAAAAGTTTGCAGATTGTTGATATAGATGCATCTTGTCGTGTAACCCCACAAAAAAAAGTCAAACGATTTTGATGTAAAATCGTACGATTTTCGTAGCCAAATCTTGAAATTTAACGGTCATCGAACTTTTCACTCAACAGAACTATTGTTTCAAGAACCGTATGATATGTGTCCAAATGCGGCAGTTTTGCTAATTAACGTATCCACTGAAATGAAAATGTGCCATATCACTGAAGATGATTAACCTCGAAAAGTTAAACAATAAGTATAATTAATTAGCGAATCTACCACGAAGCTCGTGGTCCGTCCACTATAGTTCTTGTATGAACTGAACGAACAAAATTCGCCATAAAAAGTCATATCAGAGATCAAGTGCACTCTAATATTCTTGGAATCGGCATTTCTGGCTATACGATTATACTTTTACATGCAGCAGTAATGTTTTTACATAAACGTGCTGAACATTCACGATCAATTTTTAATCAGGCCCCAGTCGGAGATTTGTCATTTTGACACATGTCCGGTTGATGAATATTCCAATTTGCTAACAATATTGAATAGCTAACGAAATGACAAAAAAATTCACGCGATATATTTGACAGGTAAAAAATGGACTAAAATTCGACTACGGGTTGGATAACATGGTTAGATTTGATATCTTTAGGAAAAATTCCTAAGATACATTCCTAACAATTCAAATCATAGCTACCATAACAAAATGGCCAGTGTAAACTTTATGTTAGATAGATTAGTTTTCCTTTAAACCAAGATAATTATAACAACGAATTAAAATTGATTAGGAAGGTAGCCGAAGTAGTTATAAGAGCCGAATAATTATAACTAGAACATTGTAGACAGATTAATTAGAAAACATAAGTTTAGGAAATTATTGAAGTAAGGTTCGATTTTTCAAAAGGAACAGAACAAAAACAACTTTATGGTAATACCGTTTGATACCCAATTATAATGAGGGTTAGACAGGATTTTGAAAAAAGTAGACATTAAAGTAGTCTACAAACCATATAAGAAGTTAAGGAAAGTCCGGGGCAATCTAAAAAATCAAGTAGACAAACATAATAGGGGATTTACGATATTAGTTCTCAAGAGTGTGATCGAATTAGGTAAAGTAAAATATCCATATTAACGAGATAGAAAGATCATATATATTGCCCACACAAAATGTTGGAGAAATGAGAAATCCAATGTTGCCCAACATGCATTGGAGCATGATCTTAATATAAATATTAGCAATTTAAGACTTGTTACAAGTGTAAATAATAATATGGCTTTGGATGAATATGAAAGCATACAAATATCAAAATGTAAGAACATTATGTGTTGTTAAAACATTTACAACTGAAAAAAAAATCATCCTGTAGATGTATACACCATTAATAAAAGTCTAGACCCATACAGAAATTGAAACGACACCACTGGAGAAAAATAAACACCCGCATTTTGGAGAATCATAAAAAAGGGACTCGTTATAAATATAAAATTTATAAGTACACTAAAGTGGACATTGATAGTAATAGCACTTGGCACCAGAAAACCAAACATTATTTCAGAGAAACGGGATAGTGAAAGGTCCAGTAACGGGTAAAGGGACGAAGTGAGGCACTTGTGTATAACCCAAGAAATAACAGCAACAGATGTTTTTTATAGTTTATTACGTGGACAGGGATACGTAGAAATTCGAGGTAGAAGTCTGACAAGATAGTACTAATCGACAGCTTGAGTTGAAAGTTTGGCGAAGACAGTTCCGGTTAACCCGTTGCACGTGAAGAGTTCGAGGTGAATTACGAGAAGAGAGATCTCTAACGAAAGAGATACCGTCCGGTTGATTGTCACTTGTTTCAAAGAGTAATCTCCAGCCGTTTCGAAGAATCCTCAAAAAATCAAAAAAAAAAAACGAAAAAAGTCTAGAACATTAACTGCATAAACATAATTAAACTCACATAATCAAAACACAGTTTCTAACGTAAGAGATTTGCAGTAATAAATATGAAGGTTGTCGATAAGCAGTATTAGAGACACTATCGTATTTCAAATAAAACAACCTGCTACTAAAGCTACGAAAATGACTAATGTCATTTTGTTAGAAAAAGCGGCAACACGTGTAATGAGAACTCCCGGGTTATCCAGAAAAAGTTGATAATGAAGAATTGGAGAAGTCAAATTAACATAAACTAAAAAGATGGATTCTGCATAACTTGAATTTGGAAAAATAAAAAGCAAAGGTTCGAGACAGTGTTGAACCGACAGTGTTGAAGTTGAACCGATTTAAGAAAAGCCCAAAACCATAAAGAGTGATGATATTGGGCAGAACAATTTAAAAAGCAGAAAGGCGTAAATGAATTCTGCCCAAACATTGACGGCAACTGCGAAAGCAAAATATCCATAGAAAAATTATTGCTGAATATCTATTGACACATGAAGGATGTGACATTATGAGTTGGTAGATCTTGGTCATATTGTTGCTGCAGGGCTCAACAAACTTAAACTGAAAAAGGTTTTATACTGGTAGCGAGTCTGTAGTATAACAACGCTCTAGGGAAGTTCGCTCACGTATTCGCCAGATCTGGATTCATCCGACTACCAATTTCGATCTTTCTAACATAATTTGGCTTAAAAGCACTTTAAAATTGTAAGTACTAATTGTAACTTTAAAAAGCATTGATAAATTTAACGAGTCCAAAAGGTCAATTTTTTTGTAAGGGCATTCGGTATTTGCTTTAAAAAATGGAATAGTCATCGAAAATAATAGAGATTATTATTTATTTTTTGTAAATAAACGTGAATTTAAAAAAAGGTCGAATTAATCTGTATACGTAATGCATAATTATGAACGGTAGTTTATATTTAAACGTTTTGGTTTTCCCCATAAAATAGTGCTTAAACGTGTTCATCAACATTTTTAACAAACTTAAAATTAATTACTCTTATAAACAGAACAAAGATTGATTTGTAGTACACTGATAAACAATGATTAATTTAACAGCTGCTTAAAGGTTAATCGAGGTTGCAGCTGGTGAACCTTATCGATCATTCTTTACGAATTTAATTTTTTTTTTTAACGTTCTCAAATAGTTGGCCAGTCATTTGTGACAGTTCAGCGAGAAAACATTTATGTAACGTTTGTAAAAACTTGTTTTCCTGGTATTCAATTTTTATGTTAGATTTTTTACGTCTAGAAGCTCTAGAAGGTCAGTCGACTTCTACAATTACGAGAGTAGTCTAAATAGTTCTTGGTCTCTGCTATAGATGGTAAGATCATGATGTTAGAAACAACTTTTTTTTTTAATTAACTTTCAAGATGCTAACCGAAATAACCGAATTAATGAATTTTTTGCAGTTTTCATATGTAGTATGTTTTACACTATTTTTTGACAACCCTGCTAAACTTTTGACAACTGACTTTGATCAAATGACACATCATCTAAGATTCAACAATCGAATTGTAAAAGTATAACAAATATATTTGAGTTTTTGAGGTACTTAGTTATTCACTGTTTAAAACATTTATATCTGGAAGTTATTCCTCGAATATCCTATAGGCTGTAGTTTTCAATCACCTGAACCCATCCGTAAGTCAGTAATTCTATTCCCCTTCGGTACCACGATGAATCTTTGAAGACGAAAAACCCGATGCATCCAGTTTTTACCTCTTTTCCACCAGTACCATGGACCCGAACAAATAGTAATTCAACGGAGTGAGGTCGGTCTGTAAGAGGGAGATGTTCAAAGTCCAATTTGTTAATTTTTTAAGTTGTCACATGTGACGCTAGTGCTTTTGCGATGTCTTGCTGCAGGAGGTCTTTTGTTTGACTACAGTTGACCGAAGCTGTATTTTTTTCGGCCGGAACAGCGTGAACCTTCTCAAGTTACCGTCAGGAACCAACTTAAAGTGAATTATTCCTTCTAAGTTCCACCAAACACATACGATCCTTTGGACACATCTTTCTCGCCTTGGTATCGGAAGAGTTGTCATAACCCACTGATTTATCTCAGGATTGAAAATACACAGTAGGCCAATAGAGAATATTAAAAATATTCAAGGACAAGTTTCCTGACAAGGGTCCTGAATATATATATATATATATATATATATATATATATATATATATATATATATATATATATATATATATATATATATATATATATATATATAGACGAGAAGCTTTTTTCGCATAAGATGTAGCGAAGGGGATCAATGTTTTCGAAGCTTCCGTTACTAGCCTTCCGTATTCAAATCGTCGTGCAAGGCAAAACTTATCTAAATCTTGAGTTAAACATTCTAGTTGTAGAGTTTTGTCAGCCGATATATCAATAAGTTAGCTGTGAATCTCAATAGTTAATTCAGCAGCTGAAACATCATTTTCATCAAACGGATTGTGAACCCATATTTTCGATAAATCATCGTTGCTATCTGAAAAATATTCCAGTAACTGAATTTTCATGCTCTCCAACACGCGATCAATAACATAATTTTCTAAATCAATATTTTTGGTAATATAATCCGAAGTTAAAGTGAATGGATCAAAATTGCGTTTTTCAAGGCGTATAATCCAAATACCAAGTTTCTTGATGAAGGTAATAACATAGTCTGTCATTAGTAAAATGTTTTTGTTACGGCCTGGTAAACTCGAATTTAAGTCATTCAAATGTGCAAATATACTACTCATGTAAGCCAACAGTAATAAAGTTTCTCCATCTTGTAAAAACTCCGAAAATGAGCTATTTTTATGTTTTAAAGTTTTTCAATTCATCTAGCAATTCAAAAAACCTCGTTAGAACTTTTCCTCGTGACAACCACCTGACTTCAGTATGGAAAAGCAGTGAGTCGTATTTGGCACCCATTAACATTTAGTTAATTAACATTAACAATTTTTACGATTTCTGACAGAACATTTTGTAAATTATATGGCATCGTTTTTGTAGAAAACGCATTTCTGTGAAGAAAAGCAGTGCGTTCATTCGATATGTGGCATAATGTCTATTAATTTTACTAATACTCATACTTTTATGTAATTTTATATAACTATTCGTCTCCTTTATCGCCTTTGCGCCATCAGTATATACCGCAATGCATTTATTATCATTTAGTCCAGGTTTTCGTTTTACAACAAAAGTAATCAATATCATCATCAATAATAAATTTTATAACTGAACTCGGCGTGCCCAAAATGGTTTCTTTGATGAAGGGAACAGGGGTTCAAGTCACACGGTGGCATATCTGGTAAATATGGTACTTGTGGAACGGGATTTGGTTGATTTTTAACGAAAAATCATGATGCAAAAACCATAAAATGTTTTGCCACAAATCTGAACTGTTTTTGTGAATGAACTCTAATACTTAATCGGCGATTACTCAGTACAAGATCCTTGATTTTGGTAATGTTTTCATCATTGGTTGCCGTGGAAGGTCTTCCTGAACGAAGTTATCTTCCGATAAAGTTCTTGTTCTACTTGTATTACCCAGGTGGGTTACTGATGGCGAAAAATTAAATCAAGTTCAAAATATTGAACGTAATAGTTAATAATTCTTAGATTTGTTTCTTTAGATGCAGGTAATATCATAGAATAATACTGTAACTTACAGTAACAGCAAAATTGATGTTACCCTCGAATATATAGATCTTTGAAACTCCCCAATATTGACTGGCAAATTTGAAATTATTCTATAAAATATATCAAGTAAATATATGAAGAATTCCAACTAGATTGAATTAATGACCAAGCAAAATTAGATCTACTTAAAGAACGAAGTATTGAACTTTACAATGATTTTTCATAAATGTTGTATTTTTTGCATAGACAATTTTACTAGTCATCCAATATAGCCAATAAGATTTCAATTAGAATTTATTTGCTAAACTTGAACTTTATCATATACATGGTTGTTTACCACAATGGTACAGCCTACTTGGAACTCCTGGAAGACAAGAATAGATATATTTTTAAGATTGCGTTTATTTATTCCAATGCAACCTTACGTTTTGGAATATGTAATAAGCATTTCAAAAGACTAAGCGTTTCAACTTTCTTTTTAGTAGCTTCTTCGCGACCCTAGGGGATGTTTTAGTAACAAGAGCCTTTATTTGCAATTTTAAGTGTTCGTAACAGAAAATAGTTCAAAGAATTGAGGCAAATAGAGTGGATGCTTAAGGGTTATAATACCAATTCAACCCAAAAATGCTTCTTTATGTTCTTAAACGAGGGTGCACTGCCGAGCCGCAACATTCAGATCCTTAAACCCCTTCATTTCGTCGATTTCAAGGATATTCCAAAAATTTAAAATAACATTTCAAAATATAATCTAAAAGTTATGTTCTCCGATGATTATTCATGTTATTTTGGTTGCATTTTCATAACCCAGTAGTCTGATCGTTCCTATGAATCGATTTAAATGCTATCGAACACGATCAATGATACAATGTTCAAAATAAAAGGTTTGCTCCCGGCGTTTTTCTATATGTGGCGTTAGCGGTAAGTAGTCGTTGAAATAAATACATTATAGACGGCATCCAATACTTCTGGGCATCTTGTAAACATAACCCCATACCGCCAGTACTCGATTTGTGTTACATCATAAAGCTATTCGCGATTAAAAATGCCAGTTAATGAGCTAAATTGTCGTCATTTGTGGGAGGTGTTAATTTATTTCTTTAATATAAAGAAATATGTGGCTGAGGCTCTCGAATGCTCTCAGACATTTATGGTGGGGCCGCTATGGGTAAAAGAACGTGTCGTGAGTGGTTTCAACGCTTCAAGAGCGGTGATTTTCACGTCGAAGATCGGCATAGCGGTGGAAGAGTGAAAGTTTTTGAAGATGAAGAATTAGAGGCATTGCTTAATGAAGACTCGTATCAAAGTCAAGAAGAGTTAGCAAGATCATTGAGAATGACTCAACAAGCAATTTCAAAGCCTCAAAGACCTGGGAATGATCCAGAAGCAAGGATATTGGGTGCCATACAAGCTGAAACCGAGAGATATTGAACGCCGTTTGTTTGCTTGTGAACATTTGCTTGAAAGGCAAAAACGGAAGGGATTTCTGCATGGCATTGTGACTTGGGGCAAAAAATGGATTTATTACGATAACCCCAAGCGTTGAAAATCATGGGCCAGGCTTCCACGCCGACAGCCAAACCGAATATTCACGACTCCAAGGCCATGACATGTATTTAGTGCGACCAGCTCGGTGTAATGGATTTTGAGCTGTTAAAACCATCTGAACCAATCACAAGGAATCGTTATCGAACGCAATTAATGCGTTCGAGCATTGAAAGACCAACGGTCACAATACAGCGAAAGACACGATAAAGTGACTTTGCAGCATAACTATGCTCGGCCCCATGTTGCGAAAGTGATCTGATCAACACATACTTGGAAACGTTGAAAGTCCTACTTCACCCGCCGTATTCTCCAGACGTTGCTCCCTCTGACTATCACCTGTTTCGATCGATGGCACACGGCCTGGCTGACCAGCACTTCCGGTCTTCTAAAGAAATAAAAAATTGGATCGATTCGTGGATCGTTTCAAACGATAACCACTTTTTTCAAAATGGGATTCGAATGCTGTTAAGTTTTTTACAATTAAGCTTTGAATTTTGAAAAAAAGGGGGGAGCAAAGTTGTATACCTTTTATATAATTTTGCCCATCGTAAGTATTTGGTGTAGCCATAAGCAACGTCATTTTTTAATAGCGTACAATATTTTATTTTAATTAAGAATTAATACAGTTTTAATGTACAACATAGTCTCCATCGTTATTGATAATTTTCGCCCCTCTCCATGAGAAACTTTGTATTTATTCCCTGTTTGTAAAATGATAATTTTGAAGTAAAATATTCTTCCAGTTTAGTTTTGATAGCTCTCGGAATAGGAATTTTTGTACAACGAAGAAAATCTGACGGCGTTACGGTGTTGCCTGATTTACTCGAAGCTGATTCCAACTTTTTTTTTTAAATCGTATACCCTATATGTTCTTACATTTCTAGATTCTGCGAAACATTTTGAAACTTTTTATGTAACTTATGCTATTTCTTGAGCTGTTTCGGAAATAAAATATATTTTTTAAGAAATTCGGCAACAAACACCTCTGAATAAAAAATATTTATTTTACAACCAGCATAGCTATAATCCTGAATTTTTGAATGCGATTCCTTAATAAGATACTTTATGACAATATAACATGAGAATTAATTTATCGCATACAAGGCGTTTACAAAATAGTACCCTTTTGATAGAACTTAAAATTCATGTTATGTAGGAATTTTAAATGGTATTTTACAGTGAAACACAAAAGAGCAATAAATTATGTATCTAAAAGCATTAAGTGATGATATACTAATTTTTACCGTTTTTCGACTTATAAACAAAAAACTAAAGTAATGTAATTAAAGCAAAGATAACAGTTTATTTTATTTTAATAAACAATAAAACAAAAATAAAATTAGAAACATAATACTATGTAAAAAACTATTTTTATAGCAAATGTTCGAAACGCTGACCGTTTACCTCCAAACATTTCAAGATTCTAATATGGACCACTTAAGGTTGCGAATGCTGATCCACTCGATGTTCTAACTTCTCTCTAGTGTTTACTGGCGTTTTGAAGATAATATCTTTTAGAGTATCCCAAAGATAGAAATCAAGAGTTAAATCGGGTGATCTCGGTGGCCAATTCCACGGACCCAAATGTCAAAAACCACCTGCCTTAGAATAGTTAGTCTAGTTGTTGACTAGAGTTGCCTGCTTACTTCTATACAGTTTACCGGAACACCATCAAACTGGTACCAGCTGATTCGGTACACTGCCAGTGGAAGGTTTTCTGTCAAATCATCTACTACTCTTTTTACTATTTCTAGATACTTTCGTGGAGTTAACTGTTCATCATAAATAAAGTATCGAATTTGTTTGTCCATGATTTATCAAAACACAATAAAACTAAATTACTCTTGGTCTGCGGAATCCTTGTAAAATGAAAATTTTTATTGGCCCAGAAGTGACAATTTCGTCTGTTAAAAACTCTTTCTCTTGAAAAATTGGGCTCATCAGTCCAGATTATTTTTTGTAACAAATGTGGATCTTCCTGAAAACGAACTAATACAATTTCACAAAATTCCACTCTTTGCGGGCAGTCGTTTGGCTTGAGAAACTAAGCTTTAGAAAATGTGTAAGGGCGCATGCCGGTTTTTTTCAGTATTTTTTGTATTGAGAATATTATATGCAGCTCGTCTACAGCTCTTCTAATAGAAGATTGTGGATACGCATAGAAATGAGTCAGAATATTAATCTCATAATCCTCATAAGATGTTACTGGCTTGATCAAATTTCGAGATGCCCTGGAAAAATCAAAATTTATAAAATTTATTTGAATCCGTCAAAATTTTCTTGTATCCATTCGTACTAAATTAGGATACATTGCGTGAAACTGTCTGCAGGTGCGGTCAATAATTTTTCACACTATCCTTATAAAATAAATAAATTCTTGATCACTGTATTCGAATAGTTAATTCCTTCCATTCTTTACTGGGACAATTACTTAATCAAATACGTTAATAATGATTTATCAAACTAATAATGTCAAATACATACATTTTCATAATATTTGCTAAAAAGCCAGTGTTGTTTGTTAATGTCATCCTAGCCGGCCGCGGCCAAACCATTATCTTTGCATTAATACATTATTTTGGTTTTTTTATTATAAGTCGAAAACCACTAAAAATATATATATCATCACTTAACACTTTTAAATACATAATTTATTGCTCCACTATAAAATACAGAGTGTTCAATTTAAAATTCCTGCATAACATGCATTTTTAAGTTCTATCAAAAGAACTATTCTGTAAAGGCCCTGTATGCGATAAATTAATTATCTTATATTAAAGCAACCTATTAAGGAACCGTATTCAAAAATACAGGTATCTAGCTATGCTGGTTGTAAAAAAAATATATATTCATGGTTTTCTTACCAAATTTCTAAAAAAATATTTTTTATTTCCGAAACGGCTCAAGATAGGTATAGCATATGTTCCATAAATAAGTTTACAAAATGCCTCACAGAATCTAAAACAGAAATAATAATATTAAATAGGGTATTTATTCCATTAAAAAAAAAGTTAATATTAGCTACGAGTAGATTTGGCAACCCCGCAGCGAAGAAAATATTTTACATGGAGAGGTCATGTTTATTTACATAAGTATCTAAAATTTCAAATATTTACTTTAAGTAGTTCTCCGTAAACATTTAATGTACCGTGAATCACCCTGTATAGATCTTTTACGTCATCAACTAAAGGAAGACAGCAAGAGAGGTTAATCCAGCATATACTGGTTGTTTAAATCTAAGAGTATTAAAAATGACAATAACGGTCACCAAAATTTATTAATCACTAAATCTTATACCACTGCATAAAATATTATCATTATCCAAATACAATAACCTTATAAACAAAAGAAAATAACGCCGAAATTGCTGATCTTCAACATTTCTGATTATTCATAAATGTTACTTAACCTCAACTTCGCAAAACAGTTGTTAATATGAACCGGAAACCAATGCCTAAAATATAGTTTATATACGAGGAACTTTTTCTGAAATACCATTTACCAGAAAGAGAGAGGTTGTATGGAACTACTTAAATAAAATTAATATTCAGGTGCAGTTCATTTAAATAATGCATAGTACTTATAATAAGGTGAATCGAAATGTTCAGAAAGCAGAAAACATACCAGAAGAATGTGCCTGGAGAAAATGAATAAAACAAGTATACAGCCTCAGCCCTCTGCTGAGGCTGTTCAAAAGTTGAAACAAGCTGTTAAAGCTGATTCAAAAAAGAAGATGCAAGGATTAATGGTATACGGAAGAAATTTAACTGATGAAAATGGAAATAAATATATAGAAACATAAAATAATGGTTGTACATGAAAAGCAACATGATGGAACACAAATAAAATGTTAGAATACATATCTAGAAGTATTTAACTGAGATAGCCGATACTTGATGGAAATTCATTTTAAATAAAAAACAAAGATTAATATCTAAATTTCCACTAGAATATTACTAGAATTCCACTTTAGATATTAATCTTTGTTTTTTAATTATCTAGAAGTAGTAAGAATCTATGAATATTTAGAAAGTATCATAACGAATGATGGAAACATACATTTAGAATTAGCAAATACGGCGAGAAAATCAGCCAAACTATAATATGAGTTAAATTGACTAACCAGATAAAAAGTAACTGAAACAAGAATCTAAATTAAGAATATGCAATATAATACCATTCCAACATTACCATATGCAAGCGAAAATTAGACAATACGACGAAACACGTGGGAATGATAGATGAAATAGAAATGAGACACCTCAGAAACGGATTAGACGGAGTTAGTAATAACCCAATCAGGGAAATGACCGAGTAAGAACTAATTATGAGCAAAACAGAAATGAGTGACTAAAGAGAAGAAAGGAAAGAGAAAAGCGAAAAGAGGAGGGGTAGACCAAGAGAAACATGGATGCCACAAATTGTAGATGCGGGAGAAGAAAGAGGTAAAACGTTAGAGGAGATGAGGGCAATGCTATTAAATAGAAAACAAAATGGAAGAAATGGGTGGAAAAAAAATTATAAAATTATTTCAAATCCGACATCCGAAAGACGTTACATCACACAGAGGTACTAAAACAACTGATTTCTTATACACCAGATTGCCTGAACGCGTTCTCTTCCAACTTTTGTGGGTACTACAATGGAAATTTATAAAAATAATCGTCAAATAATTCAGATAGAAAACAATAACCGAAGTGTCATTGATGAGATGGAGCCACAATTATGTAAAAACTATTGAATTTTTTAACAAGCAAAAAGTAACCATTTGTTTTTACAAATGGTTACTTACGAGAGACTGACATTTGAGTAATACTATTTTCAAAACATAAATGGTAACTTTCGAATAAAAAAAAATGAGTTAACATTGTTATTTGATTCAAAATTTAGAAACAAATCCTATGTTGAAATACCCGATACACAGATTTTCAAAAAGATCGTTTTGACAACCGAGCAAAATTACAGCTGTCTAAAAATGAAATATTGACCTGAATAATGATTTTACAAAAATGTATACATTTTTACGTGCTGAAAATGAAAACGTGCTGAAAAACCCAATAAAAATAGTTTTTATTACTTCACTAAAATGATTTTTTTATAATATATCGATAATATATGATATCAAATAAAATGAACATCAATATCCTTGAAAAATATTAACTGTGTGTATATTAATTACCGAATCACAACATTATCAGAAAATAATTTTAAGAGTTTCAACGTAAGGAAATTTCATATAAAATATCAAGTAAAGGAAAAACAAACTATCACTTCACTTCTGGTAAACCTTTTATAAAGTTCTGAACCTCACAAATATTAACGATTACTCTCATTCTTAAATTTGGTAATTTTTAATGTACTTAATGTCAGTTAATATAATAATATAATTACTATGTTTTACATGACGGCCATGAACTGACGAGGCCAGAAACCGGTCTCATGAGACGATTGTTGACGTTTGGGGGCGCCTGAAGAGATGAGCAATTATTACGTGGAGCATGGAAAAAAATTCCTTATTTTTTGAGTATTTTTAATACTATGTTTTTACCAAAATAAATTGCCTCCCATAAAGGGCGTACTCACGTTTCAACGGACCAGTCGTCAGGGGGTTATTCTAAATGTAGTTTTTAAAACAAAAACTTTTTGTTAGTATAGTCAAATTATCATCGGCTTTCAAGATATTTGAGATTTTTTACCTCGATTTTTGACGAAATTTCCTGCAATTTTTCATAAAGCTTAAAATACATACGAAACTACTGATACTACAAAAAATGATATAACATTGAAAAGAAAACGCTAAAAGTTCTATAAAATAAATATCTTTTAGTCCAGCGTGTTGGAGTCTTTGACAGCTATTTGAACTGTCAATTTTGTTTTCAATATCAAAAATTTTAGCTAGCTTAGAAAATCTTATGATTCCATTTAAAATAGATCAATTATTAGTTTTTTGGAGAAAAATTTGATTGGCACTTTCCACAAATAAAAATTAAAAAATATTCCACCATAAGTTTTATTATTTCCTTAAAAAATAACGTTAAAATATCGCGTAACCGGGTAAAGATAATGTATTCCTTTTATATCTAAATATCTAATTTCTTGATATTATAATATAACAAAAATACAATACAATACAATATATATATATATATATATATATATATATATATATATATATATATATATATATATATATATATATATATATATATATATATATATATATATATATATATATATATATATATATATATATATATATATATATATATATATATATATATATATATATATATATATATATATATATATATATATATATATATATATATATATATATATATATATATATATATATATATATATATATATATATATATATATATACCGCATATATCTCAAGATGTTTGAAACTTCTTGAGATAATGAAGTTGAAGTTCGAAGTGTTATAAAATCCTGTTTTATGAGAGGTTTAACTTCGACGAGCATACACAATGATTGAGATTCCGCTCTAAAAGGATACTTTCCCTTCATTCTCCACTTTAAAAAGTTAAAAATGGGCAAAAATGGGCTGCTGAATTTTTACGAGATCTGCATTCGTTTCAGATGATGAACTGTCGGAGCGTCCAAAAATCGACAAAATCGAAAAAAAAATCCACTGTCATATTAACTGATAGCTAACTGAAGGTATAGGGGGTTGATGACCGCTACATGATCCACTACATTTTACACCATGTTTTGGATATCACAAATATTTCCGCTCGATGAGTGGCGCGTTTGTTAACTGTCGATCAAAGCCGCATTCAAATGAACACTTCTCAGAAGTGTATAGACTTATTTAAAGGCTATTCTGCTAAGTTTCTTCGGTGTTTTAAAACAGTGCATTGAACATGGATACACCACTACAGGAGGCAGTAAACTAAACAGTTTGTGGGAGCAAGTCAACGGTTCGATCTATAGGAAAAATCATGACTATGGTTTCCTTAGAATATCCTGGTACGGTGCATATATGTAAATTTTCTCCCAAAAGACAGGACCTTCACCGAGAAGTATAAAAGTTCTTCATCTTCTCTTTTCAAACATGAAGAAACGGCCAGAGATGGACAAATCGCATAATTCCGAGAATACTAAAAAGTTGGAACGTCCTTGGGCTAATTTCATTCAATCACAATCAATTGACAAGTAACAAAAATCTTGTACTGTGATGCCGAGAACTTCAAACAATCCCCATACTTTGATTCATTTTTGATATGTAATTATATTTTCCAAGTACCACACTTCTCAAATGCTTTTCCCTCACTTTTTAAAGGAGTGTAAAAAGCGTTGAAGAGCATACGAATTAGAGATTTTTTTATGTACTTTTGCTTTAAATCAGTTGATGGTGAATAAAATGGAAATAGTTGGAAATGTAACTAAATCTGTTGGAAGTTACAACAAATCTATATTTGACAATCTGTCACTATATTTGACAACAGTCAAAATTGCCATTACCTGCTAGTAATTGTACACATTTAAAAGCCCTCTTTTCAATACTACAATAAACTTTGTTGTAGGTTAGAATGAATTGGATTTAGATTGAACAAAAAGTTTTTCTTTACTATGGTAAAGAACTTTTTGTTGAAAATTAAATTTTAAGTCACCATCTAACGTTTGGCATATTGAAACTTGTACACCTTTTATATTAATGCCGACACCTCAAGAGTATTAAAATAAATCCTAACTACGTCAATATTATCCAATATGTTATGCTAAACGAACCTAGAATCAGTATATTTTATGATTTTTCAGAGACTCATTACCAAGTAAACAGAATTTAAGAAGAATGTATTTCTTCTTTTTTTAAATGTATGACTAAATAGAATGACAGCTGCTTAAATATTGATTATTAAATTGTATAATAACTTTTCATAATTATGGTGTTTTTGTTCAGATAATTTTGTGAATCAACAAAATAACAAATCTCTTTTTTTTATAAAATGGTTAAACACGTACATCATTAAAGAACAGCCTTAAATACGACAATATTGGCTAATATGCTCACTTCACTTGGCGATTTCTTTCAAATCTAGGTCGACCTTACAACACGCCAGAACCTTCACTGCACCAATGCAGCACCGAATTTCTTTTTTTTCTTCTCTTTCTCTCTGCACTCCTATCTCTCTCACACTCATTCAATTCGACCCTATCTCTTCGACTATTCAAAAGAATTAACAGAACATTGTAAAGAAAAGATAGAAACGTACCAGTCCCAGTGGCGCTTCTGAAAACGTTAACCAGCGTTTCGAACTGCATCTTCACTGATTTTCCAAGCTTGCCTATAACGGAAAACAGACGAAAATCACCGTCGTATACGTCAGCAACGGTGGTGTCTTCGATGTCGTCATCGGATCCGCGACGTGCAGCCGCCATCAAACATGGCGGTGGCTGAGCCGAGACTGGTCGAACGAACCCAAGGAGAAACAACTTGTTTCACCGTTAGAACAGGTTCGCAATAACCGTTTTCGCTGGGAGGTGATAGATAGGTAGGTGGTTATACAGGGCGTTACAACCAAATACTACGTAGTTATCGAAGAAAACACTACAGCAGGTGGTTTTATATCATTAGCAGACGTTACACGAGCAGAAACATAAAATTTCCCAATATAAAGTTCCTTCTAAATATCTTTCAAAAAAATATGTTTAAATAGACTAGCTTATATTTAAAAGGAATTTTTCTAGCATGCATTTTATTACCAAGTTAAGGTCCTGGACTAAAAGATAATACACCCCATTTTTTTGTCCGTATATACCTATGATACCTATGAATACCTATGAAATGTTTACATTCATTATACGACAGGGCAAAAAAATAGGACACTTGTTATTTATCTTGTAAATACAGCCTGTTTATCTTTCTTCAATCTACAATTTTAATCCAGATCTCTTATATCGAAGTGAAAATCATGAATCCATCATAGGACCTTCAAAATGTTTAACACCTTGGGAGAAAAAAACAATTTTGCAAATATACAAGTGAAGAATGTCAATTTCAGAAATATCTCAGTGCAAGGCCCAGTTAGCAAGGAATCAAGCAAGTTCCCCAGATCTAAATATCATCAAAAACGTTTAGACACAGTTAGCCAGAGAAATGTATAAAGGTTCGAGGTAATTTCAAACTCAAGAGAAATTAAAAAAGGCAATTGAGGAAGAATGGGCTGGATTTCCTCAAAATAAAATCAAGCGCTTTATGAAAGCAATGAAACTCCAATGATTGCAGTTTTAGAGAAAGGTGAGGGCAAACAGGTTATCAATTTGTAATTATAAATCTTTTTAATAAAGTTATTTTGGAAAAATTTTAACTGTCCAATTTTTTGGCCTATATATTTGCGATATTTTGGCCGGCCTTAATATTATTATTTGCAAACATTAGAGATGTAACACGCCTCATTAATATCAATTCATCATTTTCGGTAAAACAAGTTAGTAAATACAAGAAGACATGAATAATACCCAATAAAAATTTAAAAAAAACAAAAACAAGGGTGTCGTATCTTTTTGTCTCGGTCCTTAAATAAGTAATAACTCATTAAAGTATGTATATAAAAAGGTTACAAATTTGCCTTTCATAAACTTTCCCATCATCAATGTAAAAATGTCTCCAATAAAATATACCGGAATAGTTTTAATAAAAATCAAACAATTAATGGAAGAATTATTTTATATCGTCCTCTTGAAAATAACCAATTCCTACGTGTAATACCCCAATACCAATATTTTCAATACTCGAAACAAATTTTAGAAGATTAAGTCAAGAGATCACCTTGATCAAAAAGTTCCCGAAATTTATTCAGAAAATACAAAATACAAATATATCCATCATGATTGATATTTTCCCCTTCAAAGTAATTCCATGGACTGTAACGCACTTATGCCAGAGCTTGATCCAATCCTCTAAACATTTTTTATACTCGGTGTTGGGTATGGCCATCAGAGACGTCTTCGATTTTTTTATAACCTCGGTTTTTTGCCTCGATTGAACAGAAAGAAGTCGCAGCGAGCCAGCCAAATCAGATGAATTCGGTGGCTATTAGATGGTATTCTTGGTCAAAAAGTCGCGGATAATGATCGCATTATGCGACGGTGCCTTATCGTGGTGTAAAATCCACGAGTTTGTTGCCCACAAATCCTTTCTTTTTTAGCGAATTGCTTCACGCAAACTTCTCATAACACCCAAACAATACTCCTTGTTGACAGTTTAACCTTCCGGAATGAATTCATGATGCACAACACCGTTGTAGCCCATGAAAACCGAGAGCATCGCCTTCTTTTTCGATTGAAAACGATGTGGTTTTTCCGGTCTTGGCTCGCCATTCACTGATGCACGCCTGATGTCTGAATTGCGTGTCGTACTCATAAACCCACATCTCGTTTCCAGTAATAATGCGTTTGATAAATGTTGGGTCGGATTCAGTATTAGAAATCATGTTTTTGCGATGTCAACGCGGTCCCTTTTTTGCATGAAATTCAGGTCTTTCGACAGCAACTTTGCTGCAACACGGCGGAAACCCAAATCATTAACTGAAATGTCTTGAACGGATCCATAAGCAATGTTCAAGTCCTCGGCTAGCTCTCTGAGTGTTAATTTGCCATTATTAACAACCATTTCTTTCACTTTATCGACGTTTTCGTCGGTTTTCGATGTAGACGGCCTGCCACTGCGTTCGTCATCATCGACGAACTCACGGCCACTTCTGAAGCGTTCGTGCCACTGATAAACGACTGTTTTCTTTAGAGTTTCGTTGCCGAGACTCTTTTCCAACATTTGCAAGGTCCTCGCACCATTGAATTCATTTTTTAACGCAAAACTTAATACAAACTAAACTTAAAATTGTAAAAATCGAAAACACGCACAAAGGAAGATGTACTCAAAAAGGCGTAACTTTTACAAATATCAGGCTATGATGCTGAAATTTGGTGGGAATGTCAATGGCGGACGTAGCAGCCTAGTAAAAAACAGAACTCTAATCGGGTGACTGAGAGCGGCACACGGTGGTCATTCCAGGAACTTTTTGATCAATGTGGTGTATCCATCAAAACTCTCGACTGGGCTTAAGACAGAACTAAATTCTTAACTACGCTTCCGCGTGTTCTCTGCTTTCTTTAAAAACCTTTGTTCACTCACCGCGGAAACCCTTTATAACATTCCAATTTATCCAAAAATGGGGCTCTTATTATAATGAAGTACTGATATATATTTGAATAATACTTCATGATCAAGGTAAACGATAGTTTCAAAACTGCACTTTGTTCAGAAATGTAGTAGTTATTATCGGAATTAGTCTAGGATCGTTAAAAAGCATGAATATAAATATTTTAAGTATCATATCATCGACATTTCTTTGGAATAAAACTTCGTAAATCATAAAAAATATGTTCAATAAGAAAATCCTGTATCCAGAATGTAACGAGTTGTCTAAATAAACCAATTTCCCTTTGGAGGGAGGCAGGCCAACATGATGCGTTTTTCAGGCCCTTGTTTTGTCAAGGGCCCAAGTTTTCAGGTGATTTAAGACATTGTCAGAAAGCCGAGACTCGATTGAAAATAAACGTCGCCTCGAAAGGCTTTCAACTGCAAGAAGTGATGAGTCTACCGGATCCGAGATCTTGAGCGTTCTGATTGTCGGTTGACGATCAGAATGATAGAGGAAGAGTTGAATTTGACTCACTCAACCGAATTTGACCAATGAATTGGGGATGGTGAAAGTCTGCGCGAAAATGGCCCCGAAAAATTTTTTGCAGGATCAAAAAGACAACAGAAGGGAAACACGTCTTGAATTTTTGGGGCGGATTGAAAATAACCCTTTTTTTTCTGGGATGTGCCAATACTGGTGGCGCGTCTTGATGGTTTTGAAGATGGTTTTTTCACAATATTTTCGAAACGGTTTATGTTAAAGTCGTGAAACTCGGTATACTTCAATAAGTTGGAATAAAAAAAAACGTTTTTTGGGTTAATATTTGAATATTTTATTCAGGGCGTCACATACAGGGGCGTTTCCCTGGTAAATGTTGCCATAACATTTGTTTATAATATTCTTTAATTTTTTAAATTAAATTATTGAATCATAAGATTTTCAGGTAAAAAAGGGTCCTCTTATTTCATCTCGTTAAAATAGATCGTTTTCCAGAAAATTGACTTTTTCTAAATCTGCACGATTATATGGATATATAAATGCATCTTAATAATTAAGTAGGGGGCTGTCACTGTTAATCTTTGTCTTTGATGTTTCATAAAAAACTGGACCATTTACTTAAGAAAGTATAGATTTTTAACTTTTAAACTTTGACATTGACAGACAAAACGGACAAAAGAATACTCAAATATACACCATATCTCGGTATTGCTTTCGCTATCTCAAGAAACATTCTTGGTTCTATAACTAGTCCAGCCAGTAAATAATCGACTTATGGCACTATCCCTCAAGTGTGCTAACAAAAACTATACATTAATCAATGCACACCTCCCAGTTAACAAAAAAATAAACCTAATCCTGAAAAAGTAAATAAGTCCTGGGAAATAACCAAAATAGGAGGAAATAACCAAAATTCTACAAGAAGTTTGGCGAACCGAACGGATTCCGGAAGATTAGAAAGATGCTCTAATCCATCCACTACACAAAAAAGGAGATAGAACGGATGTAAACAACTACAGAGGGATATCTCTTCTCCCAGTTTGTTACTAGATTTTATCCCAATGTCTAGTAGACATAGCACAGGGACAGTTAGAACCTAAAATTGGTGAATATCAAGCAGGTTTTCGACCGGGCAGATCCTGCCCTGAACAGATCCTGAATCTTAAATTGATCCTAAGACATCAAAAACTGTACAATAAAAATCTCGTCTGTACATTTGTAGATTTCAAAAAAGCATATGATTCTATTGACCGCGATTCGAAATCTTGAAAGAACGAGGACTAGACCTGAAAACGCTGGCAATTATTAAAGCAACATTAACTAACACAAGGTCAAAAGTTAAATTCATGGGTGACATCTCAGAGCCCTTCCAAATTAAAAGTGGAGTGAGATAAAGGGAGAGAGTGAGACTCGCTACTCTTATTTAACTGTGTTCTGGAAAAAGTAATACATGAGTGGCGCGGAAAAAAAGTCAGCCCTGAATATTGACCAGCCCATTAAACTGGGGAGAACCAACATCAAAATTGATTGTCTAGCGTTTGTTGATGAGCTAGCAATTTTGGTTCAAGATATATTAACAGCACAAAAACAGGTTGAAGTCCTAAAAGAAACAGCAGAAAAGATAGAACTCCAAATTTCCTTTGAAAAGACACAATACATGACCTGCAACAGACTAAGAACACCATTTCTAAAAACAAAATATGGTAACATCAGACGAGTCTCTCAATTCAAATATTTGGGTGAAATAATCATGGTAAATGTAAATAAGGGTAGATGTCAAAAAATGGAAACGGCATTGAAACTTACACAAAATATTTACAACAAAAAATGCATATCTAAAAACACAAAACTGAGACATTACAACACAGTTATTAAGCCAGAATGTCTATATGGGGCAGAAACGTTCATTTTGAAAAGAAAGAGAAATCGAAGACATTGAAAAGAAGGAAAGAAAAATCATAAGAAAAATCTTAGGCCCCAAACAAATAAATAGCACAACATACCTGCTTCTAGAGAACCAAGAAATCAAACAATACACAGATATACATAGCGATATGGAAAAAACAAAACTTAAGTTTTACGGACACATAAAACGGATGAATCCGAGTAGGCTAACTAGACAAATACTAGAATTTTATGAAAATAGAAGTAGAGCTAAAGTAGAAATAACTAAATGGATTGCTGCAATTAAAAAGGACCTAAGATCGGCAAATATTACACAAAGTGAAATTCAGGATAGAAGCTATTTCAGACACAACGTTAACGTTTAGAAGGTTGCCCAGAGAGAAAAATGTAGGAAGACTGGAACAACTTGCTCTGACGAAAAGAAAAAAGCTCAAAGCTCAAAAGCTCAGCGAAAGAATAAAATTAGCATGGGCCCAAAGGAAGGCTAACAGCAGCTAAAGCATCTAATTGTGCTTCGTGTGGTCCAGCAAGGCCCATACGTCAATAATATGAATAATAATAATAATTACGGCGAGGTCGTGCACACTAAGAACTACCAAAAATATATCATTAAGGATGCACGTGTATCAAATGACACGTGTAGGAAATGCCACGAAAAGCCTGAGACTATCGAACATATTGTAGGAGCATGTGGTAGAGTCTCCCAGACGGACTATCTTCACCGTCATAATTAGGTGGCCAATATAGTCCACCAGGAGCTTGCAAGTCGTAATAACCTTATAACAGAGCGAGTTCCTTATTATAAATACAACCCGGAGGCGGTACTAGATTCAGCCGATTTCAGGTTATATCACGTTCGAACAATAATAACCGACAAAACCGTTCACTGTAATAGGCCAGATATTATATTACTGGACAAAAAGAAGAAAACAGCATTCCTAATCGACATAGATGTTCCAAACACACACAACATTCAAAAGACGGCTGAAAAAAAAGTACAAAAATATACAGACCTCAAGTTAGAAATAAAACGGATATGGAAGTTGGACCAGGTCCATATTGTGCCATTGATAATTTCAACAACTGGCATTATACCATAGAATCTGAAAAATAACATCAAATTTCTAGGACTAGAAGAAAATCTGTTTAAAATAATGCAGAGGGTGCTAATCCTTAATACCACTCGCATCGCCCGAAAATTTTTGGAAGAATGAAGTTGTTTTGGCTACGGCCCGCACAAGGAAAGATATAAGGGAACATAATAATAATAATAATAATAATAATAATATTAATTAATAATAATTGGAATAGAAACTTGCAAGAAATGGTATGAACACCAACCCCAACAAGTATCAAGCGATGGACAAAAAAACTGTCTTATGGGATCAACAAATTCAAACTGATCGGACAATATTAGCTAACCGACCAGACATGCTTATTGAAGATTTAGAACAAAAAACCTGTTTCAATGTAGATATCGCTGTATCATCAGATAGAAACTTAATTCAAAAGGAAGCGGAGAAAGTGCTGAAATACAAAGATCTGGTTATAGAGGTTTCACGAATGTGGGGTTTGAAAGCTCGTATAATTCCAGTAGTAATTGGGAGTACCGGCGCAGTGTCTAGAAAACTCAAGGAATATATTGAAATGATTCCAGGAGAACATAACATAATAGATCTCCAAAAAGCGGCATTGTTTGGCTCTACTCATATAATTCGACGCTGTATAGGTTAAAATGGAAAGTAGAGCAGAAACCCTAAGAGTATGGTATAGTCTTGGTTTTTGCCTATATACTTACACACTCAGTATAAAAAGCTGGTGATAATAATAATAATAATAATAATAATGGATAGTAATTATAGTCCTCTCCGTCTAGCACAAGTAACTAACGAGGCAAACCATATAACTTCCCAGGGGCGTATTTCAGTTTGGAAAGGAAAGGAGCTCCATGGTCGCTTTGCAGCTATCCTCGATTGTGAACACATTAATAAAAAAATATTCTACAGAATGGCTCCGAACATCGGGACTATATGGAGGGACAGAAGGTTTCCTATGTGCTATCCAAAATCAGGTCGTAAGTACTAGGGCATATAAAAAACATAAATTAGGACAAAATATCAAGATTTAGAATCAATACAGCATATAAGCGGTGTGTGTCCTGCGCTGGCTCAAACAGTCTATATGCAGAGGCATAACAACATTGCTAAGGTGATACCATCAAGCATTATTGAAAAAATATGGTCTATTGGACGTGGAGATACCTTGTTATAAGTGAAAACCAGAACAGATGTATATAAGTGAAACAGCAAAGATTTTGTGGGATACGGCAATGATTACTGATCGGACGGTGGAGGCTAATCGGCCCGATATTATTATAATCGACACAAAGGCTCGCAAAGGACTTATTATCGATGTGGCGGTACCGTTGGACCACAATTTGACCAAGACCATTGGCGAGAAAAACGAAAATATCAACCGTTCGCTGTAGAACTAACAGACATGTACAAACTAAAAGATCTCGACATTATACCAGTAGTAATATCTACAAATGGGCAGATAACAAACGACTGGAAAATCGCCAAAGACAAGCTTGAATTACATGATAGACATATGGCAGTCATGCAGAAGGCTGCTCTACTGGGTACAACAAATATAGTCAGAAAATGTTTAAGCTTGCATCGAGCCTTGGCTGAACTCTCTTGTTTAGTGCAAACATTGTAGTCTTGGGTTACAAACCCCGGCTACCGTGAAGATGAATAAAATAATTATTATTCACGTATGGGCCTTGATGGACCACCCGAACTTCAGTTAGAGGCGTTTGTTGTTGTTAGCCTTCCTTTGCGCGCATACTAATTTCATTATTTCGCTGAGCTTTTTTCCTTTCGTCAGACCAAGTTGTTCTAGTCTTCCAACATTTTTCTCTCTTGCCAACCTCCCAAACGTTAACATTGTGTCTGAACAGTCTTTATCCGGAATTTCACTTTGTGTAATATTTGCCGATCTTAGGTCCTTTTTAATTGCAGCAATCTATTTAATTATTTCTACTTTAGCTCTACTCCTATTTTCATAAAATTCTACTATTTGTGTAGTTAGCCTACTCGGATTCATACGTTTTATGTGTACGTAAAACTTAAGTCTTCTTTTTCTCATATCGCTATGTATATCTGTGTATTGTTTGATTTCTTTGTTTTCTCGAAGTCGGTATGTTGTACTATTTATTTGTTTGATGCCTAAGATTTTTCTTTCCTTCTTTTCAATCTCCTCGATTTATCTCTTTTTATTTAAAATGAACGTTTCTGCCCTATATAGACAATCTGGCTTTATAACTGTGTTGTAATGTCTCAGTTTTGTGTTTTTAGATATGAATTTTTTGTTGTAAATATTTTGTGTAAATATTTTGTGTTTTGTGTCTCAATGCAGTTACCATTTTTTGACATCTACCCTTATTGGCCGCTTTTTCCAACCCATTTTCCATGAATATTTCACCCAAATATTTGAATTGAGAGACTGGTCTGATGGTGATGAATGGTGTTCTTAGTGTGTTGCAGGTCATGTAATGTGCTTTTCAAAGGAAATTTGAAGTCCTACCTTTTCTGCTGTTTCTTTTAGGATTCCAATCTGTTTTTGTGCCGTTAAATATATCTTGAGCCAAAATTGCTAGATCATCAGCAAACGCCAGACGATCAAATTTGATGTTGGTTCTCCCTAGTTTAATTGGCTGGTCAATATTCAAGGCCGACTTTTTTTCACGCCACTGTTGTATTACTTTTTCTAGAACACAGTTAAATAAGAGTGGCGAGAGTTCATCCCCTTGTCTCACTCCAGTTTTAATTAAGAAGGGTTCTGAGATGTCACCCATAAATTTAACTTTTGATTTTGTGTTAGTTAGTGTTGGTTTAATAATTGCCAGAGTTTTTAGATTTAGTCCTTGCTCTTTCAAGATTTGGAATAACGATGCGCGGTCAATAGAATAATATACATATATACATATATATATATATATATATATATATATATATATATATATATATATATATATATATATATATATATATATATATATATATATATATATATATTGCATTTAATACCGTTACAAGTGAGAAATCCAAAATAAAATCTAAAGGTAAAGGTAAATATTTTATGTCAGAAAAATTATAAAACTCAATTATTTATCAAAAGTATTTATAAAAATAATATATATATTGTAGAATTGTAATTATTCTGAAGATGGCTAAAAAATAAACCAAAACGTTAATAAAACAGTAAAAAGATAATAATTTTATTCATACAATTTACCGAAAATACCAAAAAACAAAAAAAATAATATTAAACGGTCGGGAAAATACTTATAATATATATATATATATATATATATATATATATATATATATATATATATATATATATATATATATATATATATATATATATATATATATATATGTCCGAACGATCTCGCACTGTCTGACTGTTGCGGACGTTTGTTTTGCAGCACGTACTGCTTTTCTCGTTCAATCAACAGAAAAAGGCGAGCGAAAGCCGTCGTATACTTGAGGAAACTTATGGTGACAATGTCCCAACACAAGATGCTTGTGGGCGTTTATTGAGACGATTCAAAAGTGGTGATTTGAACTTGAAAGACAAAGAAAGCCCAGGTTAACCAAACAAAATGAAGATGTCGAATTGCAAGCATTGTTGAAAGAAGACGATATGTAAACCCAACAGAGAGGTTGGTCGCCGAAATATTTTAGATCGTCTGCATGTCATTAGAAAGTCATATATATAATATATATATATATATATATATATATATATATATATATATATATATATATATATATATATATATATATATATATATATATATATACCAGGTGTCCCATTAAGGATGGATCGCGGCCGTATCTTGAAAACTATTTATCCCACAGCTTTGGGGAAAAAAATTGTACTAAAATTGATCATGAGAAATTCACCAACAATATTTTTAAGCTTCTAAAACGACCGCCAGAGGGCGTGACGAGCTAAACATTTTTAAAAATCTTTTTTTTGTGTGTTTTTTCAAGTGTTAACCGAGGAAGAAAAATTCTCAGTTATAATTAGCAAACTGTCTCCTACAACTTTGTTTTATGACATTTTGTCGTAACTTCGCGAACAAAGAAGTGGGGGGGAGTTTTACCTATTTAGATGAAAAGTCGTCTAATGTCCGTTTGCCTAAACCGATTTTCCTCAATTTGGATTCATTTAAAAGGCAATTGCTGGGACAATCAGATGATCTGGGGGATAAATTATTTAGTTTATAAATGAAACCGCGAGGTGGCGTTACATTCAACAATAGTTTTTTTGAAGTTTTGTTCAGTTTTTTCTAAATGGAATGGTACAGCTTTTACTACATGGCAAGAAAGGTAATTTAAAGAGAGATATTTCGATTTTTCTGAAAAAATCAGTTATTATTTCACTACTACCTGCATTAAGTTAAAAAATATTAACCTAATGTTTGCCTTCCTTCACACTTTGCCCAGGCTTAGGAATGGTCCAAATTCTTCGTGCCATATTAATTTGGAGCGTGTTTAAAGGCCAACGGGCCAACAACGAAGATAATAATAATAACAACAGTCAAATAAAATTAACAGCACAACAGTCTAATAATTAACAGAATCTGAACTTTAACGTCTTTCTAAATGTTCAAATGCATTCCATCCTTAGAAATGCAAATATTTATTTTTCGACGAGTACTAAAAACGGCAGCTTTAATTTCCGCTCTTGAAATGCTGGTTATTGAATTTTGAATTCTTTCAATCATGTTTTCTCGTGTGGTAGTCGTCTAATTGTCCCAGCAATTAGACGACTTTTTATCTAAATAGGTAAAACTCCCCCCCACTTCTTTATTCGCGAAGTTACGACAAAATGTCATAAAACAAAGTTGTAGGAGACAGTTTGCTAATTATAACTGAGAATTTTTCTTACTCGGTTAACACTTGAAAATACACACAAAAAATTATTTTTAAAAATGTTTAGCTCGTCACGCCCTCTTGCGGTCGTTTTAGAAGCTTAAAAATATTTTTGGTGATGTGCCTAAGTCATTCCTGGTGTCGGTTACGTAAAAAAAGGCGGACAAAATAATATTTTTATTAAAAATGCGAAACACTAAGGCGCAAAAAAAATGTGACTTTCAAACGTAGAAAAGTGTCGCAGACTGCGCCCTCTACAATCTGCATAACATTTTTACGAGGCATTTAAATTTATTTTCTTAACAAAGAACCCATACCAAATTTCGATCAAGAAAGATACTTTTAAAGAAAGTTATTGACGAAAATTGAAAATAAAATTATATATAACTTTAGCACCCTGTATCTTCGTTACTATTAACTTTTAGACTAAGATAAGTTGGGTTAAATCTGAATATTTTTACTCAAAAAATCTGCAGTTTTGCTGTGTACCATTAATTAGCGGACACTATAAAAAATCACAAAATGATATAAACTTTTCTGCTTAACATATACACTTGTCAAATAAATATTTGTTTCCATAGAGGCGCTATTTTTTTGGGGATGGTAGAAATATTCAAACCAATTACTTATCAATAGTTCCTTGAAGGCCATTTAAGCTATACATTTAGCATCAGAAGTAAAAATACATGTTAAAACTTAACAATAAAAGGGGTTGGTTTCAAAACTTTATATGTATATATTAGGTGACGATATTTACATTCCAAAAAACCTATCAAAGCCAAATAAACCTTCTGGAAAGGAATAAAATAAATTATTATTTGGAAAGAATGAGGTCTAGTGCAAATAACAAGATTGCGCGAAACTATTTCAAAGCGATAACAATTCTCAAATGGTATGTGTTTGGATTAAAAATGTATAATGTACTATGAACTGATGTCAAAAAATAGAATAATCAATACACAAGCTGCAGACATAATATTAGATTATATGTAAAGTTATCGTAGAAAATAATAAAAACAGCATATATTTTAAAAAATTGTAAACATTTTTGTTATTCAAGATAGCTTTATTTATCTGAATCACTTTAACGCTCATGTCGTTATTTCATGACTGGATCTAGAGCTTCACGTGGGCTCCAAACCACGGTCAGCATCCCTGAACTGGCTAGTAGCCAACGTAGAAGACCTCTCAGAAGACCTCCAGCTTTACCCCGTCTCGAACTGGCATAACTGAGGGATGTTTCTTATCTTTGTTTTGTAGTTCTTCATTGTTTAAAAATGTATACCAAGAGGTTATTCTTCGAAATATAGTATGAGAAATATAGATGAGTCTTTGGAGACGAAAAACTCAATGGAACCACTTTTTATCTCTTCTTCAGTCCTAATTTTTTCCCTTGCAAAAAAATTATTCGCTAATTTTTGACGTGATCAAAAGTATGTGTGGAAGAGGCTGGTGCATACGTGAAGTCTTGCTTCAGGAGGACTTTTTTACGGCTTCTTGACAAAAGCTGGATATTTTTTGGTCAGAACAGTATGTATTCTCTCTCTCTCTCTTTCAAGATAAACTGAGTAGAGTTCTGATTTTTTAGCCTATCATCATCAGGAACCAACTCAGAGTGAATTATTACAACCTGATCTTCCCCTATTCTCAAGACTCATGTCTCCCTCCTAGAACTTTTTGAATCAGAGGCGAGCGGTGCGGATTGATACGGCATATTCCCCCTCTACTTCACAAATCTGGCGAGTGCCGTCAATCGCTTTAAAGCCTTTTTTAAAATAATGTCTTAAATTGCCCTAATTTTGCAACTTAATTTGGTCATTTTAATGTTTTTATTAAAACCGTCGACTAAATATTTCGGAATCACTTTAATACGGAAGAACAAATGTTTACTTGTTCGAGCAAAAAGTTGAAATCTGATTAAACTTCAGAGAAGTAAAGTATAATCTTTTATTTATAAACAAAGGAAAAAACGCAAATGTCTTTGTTACACTCTCTTGAAAAATATAGTTAATAGATCACTTTGGAGAACAATATATAAAAGGTTAGTACAACAGTTTAAAACATAAAAATACTATTTATTTACAATACTACGGATTCTCCAAAGTTTGACGTTGATCACCATGTAAGGATGATCGACAGATGATCCAACCATTTCGCCTCATCATACCGTTTCCCACATGTGATTCCATCTTTTATTTTTATCTGGCTAGTTCTGCTTGAACTCTTCTCTATATCTGCATTAAATTCATCTAATGGATTCTCTTACGTCACACTAAATTACTTAAATAGCTTTTTTATTATAACGTCTAAATCATCTTCTTTGATCGCATCTCCGAAATAGTAATGGATTTTATGTAAATACGGGTGATTGTGTTGTGAAGATTGAAAAACGTAATTATATATATAGACATATTTATTCGAGAAGAATAATTATATTATTTATTTAAATGATAATGAGTAATGTATGAGTGTATTGTGAACCTGTATTGTTAACCTGAATAACGAAAAACTGCATTCAGGAATTTTAAATTATTTAATAGTCTTATATACGTTGGTGCGTCAATCTGAAATTTTGGAAATATCCAAATAGAATACCAGACGTGGAATAAGTGTACGTCAATGTATTATTTTGTATTTCACTAATTCCATTCAGTACTTAAGTAATTGGTCGGCAAGCTAACAGACTAATAGTAATTTAAAATCAATCAACAATCTTTGTAATTATATAAAAATATCGAATTCTTCGGAAAGGTTGTAGGGATATTTTTAAGAGAAAGAGGAACGCAAATAATTTATGTAAATATTCTATCTAGTCAATTATGTAATTATCATTATTATTTTCAAACTTTTGCTAACGTAATGATAGGTCCATAATGCCTTTTTGTCAAAAATTTGCATCTTTATTGCCAAAAAATGCCAACAGGTCGTTTTTCACCTTTTCTGTTTTATAAAAATTTTGTTTGAAAGTTTTGTTGGAAAGATATAGAAAGGATGAAATTGTTCAGCAGGAACAAGTAAAAGAACACATTTTATTTGTGGAAAACATAAGAATAATAAAACAAACAATTTGTGCAAATTTGACTCACCATTTATATTTTTTATAAATTCGTTATTTTTTTTACTTATTCAATAATAAAAATGTTTTTTTTTTAATATATCAACTAAACATAATTCAAATCGTTATAAAAAAGGACTCAAATACAAGGTGTCTCACAGAAAATAAAACAGGACAGAAAAAAAAATATATTTATTTCTTCGCCAAAAATCATTATTTTGATTCAAAATAGTCTCCTTGCGCATCAATACAACGTTTTGCATGGTCAATTAGGTTGACGAATAAATTTTTGAGCTGGGCCAAATATATATCCTTCAGGATGGCGGTAGGCGCCTTATGGCTTCAATGTCAGCATAACGTTGTCTTTTCATCGGCAAATGAAGTTTTTCGAAGAGGTAGAAGTCGCAGGGAGCCAAATCAGGTGAGTATGGTGAATAATTGATGATTAAAATGCCATTTTTGGTAAAAAAACATCAGTGATGAGCGTGGAGCGATGGGGCGGCGCATTATCGTGCAGGAAGCGCGAGCTGCCTTGTTGACGGTATTGTGGCCGCACACGACGAATACGCGACAGCAGACGCTTCATAACACCAAGATAAAACACAGCATTGATCGTTTGATCAAGTAGAATGAACTCCTTGTGCACGATTCCTTCCGAATCGTAGAAACAAATCAACATTGTTTTGATTTTTGACTTCTCGAAACGGCTTTTCTTCGGATTTAGCGCGCTCAAGTGCTTCCATTCGGCAGTTTGACGCTGGTTTCTGAATCTTATTATATATTATATTATATCTGCACTTGAAGTTTTCGTCCTTTTTCGACTCTTTAATCAAGTCCTTGCAATGTTTCATTAATTGAAGCGTTTCGGTGAATGTTTTACCAAGTTTAAAACAAAATTCAATATTCGCTCCTTGTTCTATGTTAATTTTTCAACCGATGGTATACACACACTGACACATTAAGCACAGAACGACAGTGAAGGATGCACCTTTCCAACGCTGCCATCAAAAGATGGCGCCACTAGAAATAACTATATTAATGTTTTCCGTGAGGCCGCATCTTATAGGAAGACATCAACTAAAAATATCAATTCCACTGAAAATACTGCAGCGCGCTTATTTGCAGGAAATGGAGGGGTGCGCCCACCGGAAGGTTCAAGTTCAACAATTTTTGACCGGGTCCTGATTGAAACATGTGGTCGCGTCCTGTCATGATGAAGCACGATGCCCTTTCCGATTACAAATTTTCGTCGGTTCTTTCAGCCGATCATTAGCCGGCCTTCAGCCGAACTAATTGTGAACAGTAGAGGTCAGTGTTAATGGTTTGATTGCGGAGAAGAAACTCAAAATGATGAAGCTCAAATTGAAGAAGCTCATAATTTTCTTCGGATGAAGACGTCTTTTTCTGTACATAAAACCATTGACCGTGGCAACCTTTATGATTTTTTTCATTGCACGTCGTTGCAGAAATCCCCTTTTCATCACCAGCTATCATCCGCTGCAGAAATGGAGCCTCAAGATTATTTTCAGCAAAAAATCGTACGAACAGATTCAGTCCAGCAGATTTGGCTCGCTAAGTTCGTACCCAGTACTAAGTCCTACTCAGTTTTTTCAGTTGGTTAAAAAAGATCGATTTGGAAATATTTAACTTATCTGCTATCTCGCGGACCGTGGTGCGTGGATTTTTTCAACACCAATACTTCAAGGACGGCCAGAGCGATGTCGATCTTCAAAATCTCCAACCCTGACTTTCAATCGACCAAACCAATTTTGTTCCGTGGTCTCCCCAACAGAACCGTCTCCGTAAAAGCAGAAATCTTGTTATCTCTTTGGACAGCGTTCTTCCCCTTTTTGAAATATAAAAGAATATTATGGCGTAAATGCAAATTACCGACCGATTTTTTCAATTTGAATCAAGTTGCCTAAATGAAGGCAAATCAAAGGGAATCTGAACGTAAACATTGTTTGTAAATCAACATCATTACTGATCCAACACAGATCTTTGTGTACTACCGTTAAAAGAGTAACTAATAGAAAATCTTTGTCTATATAATCTTGATTTTAATCTTTTAGTTCGAGAACGAACAAAAATTCAAAAACGAAGAATTCGAGCAACTGTTGACTTTTGACAAGTAAATTCTACTTGAAATTAAGCGGAGAAAGGCATATATGAGGGTTGCTATTTATGTATCCGGAATAATAAATAAAAACAAATATTTATCATTGAAAATGGTTTTGTTTTTCAAAATATTCTCCGCGATGATCAATACACTTTTACATACGTTTGAACCGATTTTCATAGCACTTTGTCCATCAACGGTTTGTCCTGATGCCTCAATCTCACGGTATGACATATGACGATCTACGCACAGTATCGATGTTTTCTGGTACAACTGATTTTGGACAACTTTCTTCAAATGCGTACGTGAGCGAACGACGGCCACAATTGAATTCACTAAACCTGTGATATACAGTGGTTTTAGATGGTGATTCATTGCCAAAAGTCGAAGTGAGTAGATAAATGCACTATTGTTGAGATAAGCCACGTCGAAAGTCGTAGTAAATCATCGGACGAATTAATGCCATTTTTTGACTGAGATAAAATTGTCAAGTCAATAAACAACAGAAATAGTATTCTGAGTACGAATACAGTCAACAATGTCAAACTTTACGATGTATATGTCAGATGGCGCCTAGCAACCCCATTGTTGCCAATTCCGGATACATAAATAGCAATGCTTCATATAAAACATTTTTGCAAGTGATAAGTGACTTTTTACTCTTGTTTTGTTACTTTTATAATACCACTGGTTGAAATGTAAACCCAAAAGCCAGAAGAATTAAATGTGCCAAGTTGTATGCCGTATGAATTTCGAAAAGGAAGCAATGCAACAACAGTTACAAGAAAACGTGATGTTTATCAAAGAGCGTTGAAAGTTTAAATCGGGAGATTTTGACTTGGGCTGATTGATGTGTCTCGTTTAAGAAGATAACACTCCATATGACCTTTTACGAGCAGTTCATGTAGTACATCGTCAGATTATCGAAGATACATTGTTTAACAACATACAGTTTATCAGACTGAGTTCTCAGAACATATAGTTTTTCCACACAGTCTATCAGATAAAAACAAAGCTAATCAATCACATGTATTTTGTTGATCATATGGTGACTACAGACGAGAAATGTCTACTTTGTGATAAACCCAAACGTAAAAGGTTTTTTCTACCATACACATCTCAAAACCAGGTTTACACCCTAAAACGGTTCTTCTCTGGGTTGAGTGGAAGATTCAAAACAATACATTTTGGATTACTAGAACAGGCGTTCCCAACATATTCTGGACAACCACTTTACAAGAAAAAAAATCCAACTCCCACTCGTCCATAATAGTTAATTATACCAAATTTTAAAACATTGTTGCCCATTATTTATACCTATTGTATTTGTCTACAATCTATAAAGAATCACAAAGTATAAATGAATTACAAATACCATCAAATGTAGTAAAGAATTGTTTATTAAAAATTTAAAAATAAACACAAAATCAATAAGAAATAAAAAATTAACGAGATGATTGACGCTGGTGTGGAGTTTTAACAATTTGTTAATATTGGTTTCGAATTTCATTAACATCAGTCGTAAATCGCCATGCTCAGTGATGTGCAGTCTGTTCCTTTTCTTAGACAGTAAATTATCAACTGCATTGAATACAGACACACGCAAATACGATGAAGGAAATGCAATAAAAAATGTCTGTATTATTGCCCACAATTCAGGGTAGAGAGCTGGTATTGATTTTACTTTTAGTTCTTCATTAGTTGTGAGAACTACTAGTTCCTCTTCCAAATTTGATGATTCTGATGTATCTATATTTGCGAAAGGATCTAAAACCCAAGTCGATACATTCATGTTTAATATCTTGAAATTGCTCCGTAAAATCAGCATGAAGAACGTCCAAGGGTTGGCAGTAAGTAAATCTTCCTGTTTTGCAGAGACTGCTGATAAAGTGGGAAAGTGGCTGTATTCACCTCTCCTTAGATTTCGTTTGAACAGGAGAAATGTTCCTACAAAAGCAGCTATGATGTTTTTGTTTTAATTAAATTCAACTCAAACCTTGCAATTGTAAATTGACTTCATTAAATATTTTAAACAGGTCTGTTAAGCGATGTCATTTTTGGATATAATCAGGTTTTCGCGCAGTAAGTCCAGTACTCAGTCAAATAGATTGAAAAAACGATTAAACGAAACGAACAAATACCTTTTGAGAGCCTACGAACTTCTGCGTGTCGCAGCAAGCGATTGTAATATTCATCATTTTCACTACAAAGTTGGCCAAATAATTAATCGTTTAACGAATTGCATCTAATCTTCTTGACTACTCAAATACCGTAATGTAACGCACGTAATGTAATGTGACTACTCTAATAACGCCGACGTATGCTGGCGTTCATTCGGATTTTTTGCAACCAAATGCTGACAACGAATAACACAATGTACAGCAAGTACATTTGATACAGTTTGTTTCAAATGTGCTATGAAACCCTCGATTCTCCCTTTGAATCGGTTCCAAATGTTTAGCAAATAACTCTTAACATTTTTTTACTTTTATGAATCGAACGTATGACGAGTAGTGCTTCGCAGAGTTGATTCATCGAGTTGAATAGAAAATTTGCAAGTGTTTAAGTAATCATTTCATCTATTATTCTTACTGAATTATTACGCAGAGGAATCTTCCTGGTGATATCTGATTATAAAAAGCTCGTGGTACATTATCTTCTTGTTTAGAAGACGACGCAAAAAGGTTCGAAAGAGTTGGCTGCTTTAATTATTTCTTTTCCAGTCCTTGAAAATAGAATCAATCTTTGTCCTTTTTATCAGAATGCATTTTATTCAAATGCTCTTGTAGCCCAGAAGGCTTCATGGCTTCATTTGAAAACACTTTTTAGCAAATTAAATACATAGGTAATGATTGGTTCGTAGGAGAATGCTGGCATTTCTTCTTAGATTGTTTGACATTTTGAAATACAAAATTTGCCAGTTTCAAAAAATTTACTCTTCGACAGATTTATAGATAGTTATAAAAATAGTGGTTATACTGACTTATCACTCCCGAATATGGATTATTAACAGAGCACACAAAAATAATAAGACATTCCAAGAGCTATCCCTGCCTTTTATATATTTGATTTCGTACAGGCATCAACTTGTATGCGTTTGCTTGTTTGCTATGCCGGCGCACTTGCTCTGTAAACAAGTCATTATAAGGTCCCATATTTTTGTTTAAACATGCTTGATTGCGTGAATCGCGTCTTTGCTTAACAACTTTCAAATACTTGTTACCGACAATACTAAACCGAATTAGGTATACGTATACCTAATGCTAATTTAAATGTTTTAATGCTTAGTTACGCGATAACATTAAAACAAGACTTTTAAATAGCTAGATAAAATATTTATTCATAAAAACAGTAGGTATTTTCAAAGTATTTTATTAAATTAATTTCCTTAATAGGTATGTACGCCACGGCCTCCCCCTTGACTGTCTTAACGTCCCCCATTTGCCTCTGTACCAGCTACCGCCCCCATGGAAGGCTCTAGAGCCCACTGGGGGACAGTACCGCCCCCTTTGTGAACCTATTTACTAGAACTAGGCTAAACCATAATTTTAGACCTCTAAAAGTAAATAATTCGAGGCTTAAACTTTGATCAACAGACATTCTGCGTCAACAATGCGGCAACAATAAATAGAAAAGACATGATTATACAGGACGCATAGAATACCAGACCACACTCTGCAAAAAAGACTCACGGGATAAAATCAAGGAAATGAGATAAGAGGTGTTACCTCGTCCATCTTATTCATCCGATGTGGCACCCTCGGATTACCAATTATTCAGATATTTGTAGCACTTCTTCAGTGGAGAAATATTCCACAAGGTACAAGAAGTCAAAAATGAAGTTTTAAATATAAAAAATCGCCTTACAGATCTGGAATTGAAAATGTTCCTACTAAATAGTAAAACATTATTATAAGGAGTGTGATTATAATATTGATTAATAATTTTAATGCATATTTCTTTATCAAATTTTAATCGTTTATTCTCTACCAACCTATATTTTACCAAAATTGTGTTAAAAAAATGTTAAAACCAACACATCCTCCTGTGTGGTTCAATTTCTATGTCAGTTAGTATATAGGTTTATACTAATTCAAATGATTCTTTCGACAAATATCACAATTGTAATTTTTAAAATGCCATAAAAATCATAAGCAATAAAATAAAATATAAACAAAAAGTTATGCGTAGAAGGAAAGATTTACACCGTTAGGTTCGGCCAAAGTTATTATGTTACATACGACACTGATTTTATGTTTGATAATGCACGAACTCTAAGCGAGACCAAGTCAAAATACCTTATTTAATTAAATAAAATAAAATGGTAAATTAATTTAACCATACAGCCTAAGTACATTCCCAAGATTATATTATTTTTTAACTATTCTCATGATGTGCTTGTTATGCCAACATAAAATTTGAACGTCAGACACTCCGATCTTTAAGTCGCCAGATTATAGGACCTGTCACCTCCCGGGTTACAAAAAACTTAAAACCTTAACACCCAAACGAAAAAAACTGAAAATCAGACAATGTAGGTAAATCTGGTTCAATTACTTCGAGAGAAAACCATCCGAATTTAACTGATGAGTTTTGAAAGAACGAAACCGGTTTTAAGATGTGGATGAATTTTTCCTCCTAGTAATCCAACGAGACACAGTTCGTCTAGTCGTATGACATATATTTAAAAATACCGTAAATTACTATATATTGATATTAGTACGCTCAAGTAGACAGAACTTTGGTTCTTTTTTATTTAAACCTAGCCCGCAAGGGCGACCACCTGTCGCAAGTTAGAGGTCGGAAAACGCTAGTAGCACTCCGACCACTAGGTGGCGTTATCGTTTAACATTTACCCACATTGTCCGATTTTCGGAATTAAAGACGACTGAGTCTGGTTCGCTTACTTCAAAAAAGTCGAAGAGTGAACATTTCTTCTAGCGCGCTCCGCGACACGTGGTCGGGCTATAGTAGTAAACGGGCGGGCAGTAGTGATGGCGAACCCAAAGGGTTTTGCCATCACCGAAGAGGCCTATAAGGCCTTAAAACGCGCGCTCGATGATAAAGATAAGCGCATTACTGATCTCGAGAATCAGTACCGGTATGCGCTCGAAATGAATCAGATGGCGGGGGACGAAAACGACGACCTCCGGAAAAAAATGATCGACCTCGTCGGCGACCTGAAGGCGCTGAACAAGGAGAACCAGAGACTGCACACATGCCTGGAGAAAAAGAATACCTCTGGCGCTTTTATCAAAGCACCAGAGGGTGAAAAGAAAAGAAAGAGCGAAGAAAAGGTGCCGAAAAAAAACTTAGATTCGGACGACGACGCGGTCGCGAGTGCCGCGATGGACACGCTGGACGAAGGGGGCCATTCTTCGGCCCCCGAATCCGGAGACTACCAGAAGGTAGTCTCAAAGAAGAAATTGAAGAAAAAGAAACGGAGCTCGATGCAGGTGAAAGAAGGTTCTCCTCCCCTTAAAAAACCAGCAACTGAGTCTCCTGTTTCTGACAAACCTACATACAGGAAATCGGAACCTCCTACGAAGGTTCCACAGACTTTGGTTGATCAGGAAGCCGAGCTTCCGATCCCAAAGAGGACTGGTAAAGTCCCACCAATCGTGCTGAGAGACAAGGAAGCGTTCCTGCAGGTAATGAAAACCTGCAAGGAGCGTGGTATCTTGTTCACAAGGTCGATCACGAAGCCGGAAGGTGTTCATCTTCACCCCCAGACTTCTGACGACTACCGAGCAGTTTCTGCGCTGCTCGAGGAAAGGAACATTAAGTTCCATTCGTTCTGCTTCCCTGATGAACGCAATCTTCGCGTACTGATCAGGGGAGTCTTGGAGACGATTATAGTCTCTGAGATAACGAACGAGCTAAAAGCCATGGGCTTCCATCCGATCCATGTGGAAAGGTGGAAAAAATCAGGGAAAGATGGCGCTCCGATGGCCATTGTCCAAATCGTTGTCCCCAGGGAAGATAAGGGGATATACGACATAAAGTCCTTCTTCGGACAGGACATAAAAATCCAAACTCAGCGATCGAATCGTCGAGTAGTGCAGTGTTTCAACTGCCAGAAATTCGGCCATACGGCGAGAAAGTGTCATGGCGATCCGGCCTGTGTTAAATGCACGGGCGAGCACTCCACAAAGGAGTGCAAGAAGGATCGAAATGACCCACCAACTTGCTGCAACTGTGGAGCCAAGCCAAGCTTACTTCATCCCAAGCTCGGGGAAACACATCTTCATAGTCGTAATTCCCAAAAAAGGTAACAGCTGTGTCCCGTCCGATTTCAGACCAATCAGCCTCATCAGCTCTCTCTCCAAGATAGCCGAAAAAGCAATCCTGGCAGCTCTCAATAACTTCACAGAGAGCAAGGCGATTATTCCCAATGAACAGTTCGTTTTCCGAACAAAACATTCCTCATTTAATCAAGCAGCCAGACTGGTAAACGAAATTCACAAGGCCATCGAGAGAAAACGGTACTTCGGCGCAGTTTTCCTCGACATCTCCAAGGCCTTCGACAAGTATGGCTCGATAATCTCATCTTCAAAACCATCGAATTGGGCTTTCCTCGGGACTTAATCATGCTCATCCAATATTTCCTGCAGGACAGATATTTCTAGGTTAAAATCAAATCATCTCTATCCACGAGGAAATCCATCGAATCGGACGTTCCGCAGGGTTCTCCACTGGCCCCGGCCCTGTTTAACACCTACATGGCCGGTATCCCCCGTCTCTCTGAAGTGAGGTTGGTATTTTTCGCGGACGACACAGTCTTCTTTGTTGCGTTCTACCGGACGTCAGCAATCCACAACAAACTTCAGAAGCAGTTAAACGCTGCCATTCAATGGCTAACATTCTGGCGCCTGCAGGTCAACCCCAAGAAAACCCAAGCGATAATTTTCACCAAAAAACACACTCCACGCGAATCCAAGCTGCTGGTGGACAAAGTTCCAATTCGATGGTTGCAAAAAGCAACCTATCTAGGTCTGCATTTCGACAGTTCTCTCTCCTGGTCCACTCAAATCCAGCAAGCAATCTGCAAGGGCCATGGCGTCATCAAGCTGTTATACCCACTCTCCGGCAGAACGAGTAAACTTACCTCGAAAATCAAGGTTCAAATATTCCAAGTTCTAGTAAGATCCGTACTCCTGTACAGTCTTCAGACTTACTATTGGTTTCTCCGGAAGCTAGTAGCGGCTGAGAAGCTTCAGATCTTCCAAAACAAATCACTGCGTGTGGCTCTCAACGCACCACCACCGTGGTTTGTTAGAAACAACCAAATCCATCGGAAAGCAGGTGGTCCACCTATTTTCCAACTTAATCAAACTTCAATTTAACATCCGTGAAGTTCGCCTGGACTTCGTTGAAAAATATCAATTTGAATGAATTGTCGCCTTTCAGGACCACAAAACTTTGAGAATTCCTGGGTCAAATAGAAGCTCCCAAAAATTCTCGAAAAACCCCTCTTGCGGTTAATCTAAATAAAAATAGGATCCGAAAAGGCTAACTTAAAAACCAGGCTGATAATATAGAAAATTACTTACTTCGAGAGAAAAGCACCCAAGCTTAACTGATAAGTTCTTAAAGAACGAAACCAGTTTTAAGATGTGAATGAATTTTTCCTCCTATTAATCGAACGAGACACAGTTCGTCTAGTCATATTACCTGTATTTAAAAATACAGTCAATTATTATATATTGAGTAGTTAATAATTAGCTTATATTACTTATTGGGAACTTTTTAGTTAGGATAAGAACTTTTTTAACAAGGTAGGTAACTATATACCAACAAAAATTCCTTATAACTAATTAAATTTTTATTAATAATTAAGAAATATTTCTGTCAATTTTCAACATGTCAAATATTATCGAGCGCCACGGATATACATAAAATATCTTGTAGAGAAACAGTTAAAATACAAAATAATTATTCCGATGATGGGTGTTTTAAGAAACAAGACTGTTTTAATTGGTTACATTGTTTAAAGAAGGAAAATGGCGCGTCAAAGAGGAGCATCCCCCTAGATTTATGTCAATAAATCAGCAACATATAGATGCAGTTCAATATATACTACTCAGCAATTAGCAATTGACTATTATAGTTGATATTTTATTTACTATATAGGGTTTAAGTGAAATAAGCTTCGTAAATTTAACCAACGATTATTTATCTTATTTTGAACAAAAAGTTACCTTAAAAAAATATGTATTCAAAATATAACCATTTCCGTGAAAAGCATTATTTTATTTTATATATAATTATTAATAATTGGCAACATCGCCAGTTAAAACTTAGTCTTAAACTCTTAAACTTACACATTAATGTCGTATAATGTCAAAGTTGAAATTACTAGCACTAATTTTTCACACCATAACACTTTTTAAACCATTCACGTCACATTAAGAAACACATAATTAATTGTTTTATTAAATTGAATGTTTAAAATGTCCACCTTTTAAGTTTATGCAAGCCTGGTACTGTTCTAAACTATTGTTCCGAATACGTTGAAAAAGTCCTAGTATATTTCTAATCTGGTTGGCAACAGCTTCTCCGTAAATAAGAAGTATATTGTGATATTCGCGAACAGAAAACAATTTTGGTTTTAAATGGAATTTAAATAAACAAATTGAAATAATTTTTGTCGTCCATATGCATGGATTTTTTACTATGTTAATGTTATCAATCATACATAATTTATTTTCCGCAATTTATTGTCTAAAATATCAACCAATTATTCCTATTCCTAGTTCTTATTTAGTCCTATTCCCTACGCTCATAGTACCTCTCAATGAACAACACATTTGTGAAAACAAATTCCTATGAATCTTTAAGGCTCTATCCAAAATCGGCTGCAAAAAGTATTTGAAAAAAATTGAAATATTGCAATGACAGAAGAGAATTGCAAAAATGTGAAAGAATAAAAATTAAATACCTTGCAATGCAATGTAAAGAGCTCCAGTGTTATAGGATATTCTGTGGATAAAACTGACATGATAGCTGTCAGAAACTGTCTACTCAAAAAAGGTTTATCGCCACCAGAAATTCAAAATGATAGGACCGATCTGTAAGCTCATTTTGTCTCTGCACATACAGCAAAAAAACAAAATTTCGGGATTTTAAATTTGGAAATGAATCGTGACGACACATTTAGATTCAGGTCCACCGCAATCAAAAAAAAATGTTACTTTGGTCATTTACGTGGTACTCAACGTGATCAAGAATGAGTCTTAAGAATAGTAAGTACCATGAAATGGGTCTTAAAACACTATCAACTTGAACTATCTATTTAGCAATAATTAACAAAGATTTGGAAAAGGTTTTGATACGCTTTCCTAAGAAAGTGGTGCCATTATCTAGTTGTCGTGATTAGTCGTGATGCGGCGGACATAAGAAAACGGTGACCACGGATGTCAACCTAAAAAATGACGGTCAATGGACAGTGAACGTATTGCGGTGGAGAATGAACGATCTAGAGATAGCATTATTACTATATTTGGAAGATAAAAAGTTATCGGAAGATGAAAGCTATCGTTTGGAGGAGATTGAGATATTTAGAAATGGTGCTACACAGGATGCATTTAAATTTTTTTGTTTTAAATGGATTTTTCTATAGGCTATGCTCTTCACATTATATCAAGCTTCATTATTTCTTACAAAATCAATCAATATTTCGTCATCTTCGCTGGTTCAAATGATGTTTGTACTACGGGCACTCATATTTTATTTCAAAACGGTCACCGCTACACGGAAATAAACGTTCCACGACTGCTTGTCACCGCTATGACGGCCGCCATGCAAATGGCGGCACCGCTATTCGACGATACACTCACAACTAACGCTCTCTAGAAAATCAACGCCATGCGATTTGCATAGACGTTTTAATGACGTCATACACCGGTACATTACCGCGGCTAGATAACGGCACCGCTTTCTTAGGAAACCGTAGCTATATCGTCTCCAGGAAAACCCAACATAACTTTCTTCATCAAATCTGCCATTTTAATATTCTGATCGTTTTTGAGATGTGCCTTCAGACGTTTTGAATTATTTTTACTGTATTCTTTGCCGTGTTAGCTATTTTCTGGCTTAGTTTCTTTTTGTGGGTTCTGTAGTAAAAAATATGCGACTATAATTGCAAAAAAAATCCAAAACCGTTAAGCAGTCAGTGTATTTTGCCATTAAACGATGTGAGAGAGGTATATATTAATAACTTAGTAGGTCTCATGATTAATTTGAGTTTTTTTAAGCGAGTTTCAGCTGCACTAAATAGTAGTATTGGTACAGTTAGTGCAATTTCAAAAAGTTGAAGAGTAATGAAATCTTAAAATCACCGAAGAAAAAGCGTCTACATCCAAAACGAGTAACTAATATAGATTATCTTGATGTAAGCTTAATTCGCAATCAAATCTATGAAATGTATGAAAAAAATGAGTAGATTAACTAGAGAACCATTTCAGAACAAACGGTTAATCTTGAAAGTATTCATGAAAAACTAAAGGACATGAAGCTCTTTGATGGATGTAAAACTCCGCTTCATACACTTCTAAAAGAAAATGGTTTCAAATGGAGTAAGTATAATACACGTAGGGGTCTGATGCTTCCAGATATTGCCTTTACACGAATCCAATTTTTGAAGTTGTATCAAAATATCAAAGGCGAATCTCTATTTCATTTTGTTTATTTGGATAAAATATAGGTATTACAAAATGGGACCTTGAGTCACTCATGGCAAGATGATAACAAGAGGAGTGTAAAGACTACAAAAGTTGATGGAAAAAGGTGAGTGATATACCTAATACTTAGGAGCCATTAAAGTCATGTTGTTATGAATAGTTGTTTTAAGACGTGTCAATATTAACATGTTATTGCAGATATATTATTCTTCATACTGCAAGCCTAAAAAAGAATATGTCGCAGATCATATGGCTGAAGAGTATGGCCACACAATGTTACGTCTTCCCCCTTATCACTGCATATTCAATCCTATAGAATTGATATTGGGGGTGTGACAAACAATTATTACAATCGCCATATAGGTCGAGATGGAAGAACGATTGATAACTGTTTGGATATGTGGAAAGAAATTTTATCAACAGTACAACACAGATCTGGATGAACAGCATTAGACGTACAGAAGAAAAGATTAATAGACTAGAAGTTAATCCCCTAATAATTTACTTGAACAGTGATTCAGATGCTGAAAGTTGTTTTAGTGATAGTGAATAATTAAATTTTGTGTGAACTAAATGAAAAGCCGCTATGTTCACAAGCAGAAGTTTCGAAATAGATTTTTGATTAAAACTTTTAAAGAAAAAGCTTTTCGTGTAACCTTTTCATTTACCTCTCAGGGTTTCCCTTTCAGCGCTAAAATGGCCGCAAAAAGCTACAAAACCGTATTAAATAATTGCCGACTGAAGGTGCGCGAGCTTTCGGACATTGTCTACATATCGACAGACCATGTGCACAGTATTTTCGATATAAAAAATCTTTCCGCTCGATGGGTGCCGCGTTTGTTAACAATCAACTAAAGTGGAATTCGAATAAAAATTTCTCAAGTGTTTAAGACCTATTTGAACGCAATTCTGCTGCGCAAAAACAAGAACAGTTACATCTTCAGGAAAAGTCATCGCTACGGTTTTCTGGAATTCTCGTGGTATGATTCTAAAAGATAGAAGCAATACCGGAGAGTAGTACGTTTCAATTGCTATTCACGCTAAACGCCCATCTAGATAAAAAAGTGCTTTGTCACCACGACAATAAACCTGCACACATGTCTCGGGTTCTTGCTGTAAAACTCCTTGACCTACGCTTTGAACTGCCTCCACATTTTCCCTATTAACCGGATTTGTCTTTCAGTTAATACTACCTCCCAAACTTGAAATTATTCAGTGGACGAAGATTCACTTTAAATGATAAAGCCAAAGCTGAGACAACCGTTTATGTTGCAGAGTTGGATAAATCGCATTATACTGAGGCTTTAAAAAATTGAAACGTTATTGGTCTAAATGTATTGAATTCTAAGGTGGCTACGTTGAAATGTTGTTTTTAAAATATTAGTGCTATTGTTTTCTTTGTCAGGCTGGGAACTTTTCAAACAACCCTCCTATATAGAAAAATGTTTATTTTTCTACGTATATTTGTATGTATTTGTTTAACAAACATACCGCATTATCCTAAGGTTCTACTAACATTCCATAATACCCTACGGTTCCACGAACATACCAAATAATCAAAGGCTTTACTGCTTGTACTTCAAATCGATAATTTTGTAATGTAAGTAGTATATAAAATTTGTAAATAAGCATTAAAAAAAGAAACAGTTGTTTATTATTAAAGAAAAGGTAGGTTACGAAATTAATATTCAAAAAAATCATACGCTCATAAATCTTCCTGAATCAATTTAACAATACGATTTAATTGACTTCCGAGATTATATTCTTTTATAATACTTTTCACAATATGCTTGTTATAAGTACGTGAATGGTCTTCCTATCAATATTTAATTTACCGCAACTGGTAATTATTCTTGGTTTACTTAGCATTTCAAAAACGATTAGTCATAAGATTAGAATACGTATGTCTTTCACATTTCAAGGATATAATGTTGTATGTGTTTTAAATGTAAATTTCCAATTTCAATTTAAATCTAATTTGAAATCAATAATGATCGATATTCAGCACTCCGATAACAATAACTAAAATAAAAATTGTCATATCATACCATATACACTCTAAAATGATAGTATAGTAAATTGATTACAACCACTACTGTCGATAAGTAATTACGTCATTGCATTGAATATATGTTAATAAAAAGTCACCATGATGGCAAGATGGCAAATTGATATAAAACAAACAAGTTCATGAAATTGCTTACGCCACGAAACAAATGCAATCTCAATTAGAACACATGTAAATATTAATGGAAAACAAGGTGTGAGAATTAACATTTTATTGTTACAACTGGGGCTTTGAAAAAAGATTGTCATAAATGGAAAGATCATATATACGTTTATTAACAAAAGTATTTTTCAATTCTTCTATTGGAACCTTTGGTGTGAAACACCAAACTTGAAGAGATTTACCATTAAACACCAAATTACTTTTTTGAACTTCTCGACGCACGTTTCACTAACCATATTAGCATCATCAGGAGGTTATTTCATGTCAGAGAATTTAAAAAAAATTAAATCATCTCCTGATGATGCTCCTGAACATGGTTAGCGAAACGTGCATCGAGAAGTTCAAAAAAGTGATTTGGTATTTAGTGTTGTAAGTGTGATTTTTAAACCTGGTACCAATGACGCACCGACTGAAAAAAACCAGAGCGCGTGTGACGTCACAATGTTTATTTCCCATCAACATTACAAACAGCTGATACCAGTGTTTTTTTCAACAAGTTTTGAATCAACTTATTCTTGTTATTATCATCAGTGCATTGATAAATTTATAGAAAATGTCAAATCTAATTAGATATCGTGCCTGTTTCGTACAATTTTGTACGAATATTACAAAAACAACTCACGAAAAAATGTTTTTCAATGTGCCACTCTTTCCTAGTCACGTGATTTTATTTTAAATTTTAAAAATTTTAATTCATCAATATTATATATGATAAAGTTTTAAAATATAGTAAAAAATCGATAATTAATTTTTATTCAAAAACCCGATTGTTTTAAAATTTGTCCTGAAGTTTAATTTGTTAACAACTTTAATATTACTAATATTTAATCTGAGTTGTATAAGAATGAATTAGTGTTGGCAGCACCGAAAAAGAAAGGCAAGTTTTTGGAGTTAATCAAAAAAGAGGAGTCCAAGAAAATATTAGAAAAATAAAAGAAAATTCAATATGACGGCAACGGAAACCCAAAAGGAGCAGCATCAAATAAAGAAAAAATTGAAGTATAATTTGTCGGATACAAGTTAGGGAAAAAACATGAATATAGGATTTTCCGAAAAAATGGAATTCTCAGATAATAATACATTTCACATATAACACATATGCCTTAAATCAGTTGTAGCGTTCAAAAATTCTTGATCGCTACTGGTAGGTTTGTTTCGGGCGAAATTTTAAATGAAGAAGCTCCTGTATCGTTAGGACAAGGCCAAGGCAGTCTAACTCCAAATCTTCAGGTGAGCGGACGTTTTCGAGCCTTGCCCTTCCGATAAAGGTACGTAGGTTTGCTGGCCAAGTCATGCTTGGACTGATTTTTCTGATATTCTTCTAGAGGGTTTTACGATCCGACAGCCCCAGCAGAGAATCCGATCAACAGAGACAGGCTATTGAAAGACCACCTATTTCAGAGCCCGACCACTGTGGAAACCTTACTCTTTTTGTGGCCACAAGGCATAGTAACAGGTTAGTCAGATCGAGATTATTTCTGGACCCCCGCATAGGGATACTGGATTGCCCGTAGTCGTACGCAGGGTTTTTGGACACCCAGTACGAGATAGGCAAGAAGAAGAACATAAGGAAATAAGGCTAGATAAACACATTATTATATTTGCATGTACTGATAAAGATCACAGTTACCGTTTTTTTTTGTATTATCTAATTGCCGTCTGACCATGTTTGGTTACCCTTGAGTTATATATATTTCTTTTTACTATTGTCAGAATAAAGGTAACAACCTCTAGTATATAAGTATAGGGACTTAGAGACCAGCTGGGGTAATCTAGGGCGATTTGTTTCATTTTTGATTTATTTCACGGTAATGTTTAGAGAACCACCTTCCCTAAACCTTCCTGTGTCCTGATTTGATGATTTTATTTCATCCATTTTTTTTTTAATGTGCTTTGTGTGTGTTTTTTTAATGTGGTTTTTTTTGTGAAATACATGTGTAAAATCTATTAAACAGTTTTATTTAAGTTAGAACCCTTCCCGGTTCCAGGGTCCTTTCGAATTATCAGATAAATTAACGAACTGGGTGGCGCTGAATTTGGTATCCTGTCCTGGACCTGCTTCCCGGTGCTCCCGGCGAACAGCGCCGTCGCTGTGATCTATATTTTCAAATTTTGTTCTCAAATGAGAAAATAATAGGTTACACAGTCTTAAGGATGTATCGGAGATAAAAGTATTGAAAATAAATATTAATAAAACTGCAAAATTGGTTCCAAACACTTTAAGTTACATAATCTGAAAGTTTGGAATGCTTGATAGCTTTTCTTAGTATATTTGTAACGTGTTTAAGTTGTTATGTTAGTGAATCTCCATAAGATCATGTATAAAATTATGGTAATTTTAAATTGCAATAACTTTTGAACGGCTTAGTCATTCGATTTGATTCACAGTGGTTTAAGGATTGAGTAAAGAATATTCTGTCAAGTTTTTAAACGTTTTGTAGTATCTTGACATACCTCCGATACATCCTTAAAGTTTAAAATATTTATCATTAATAATTATCAAAATAAATGTATAAATAAATCAAAGTTGTCTAATTTCCACTTATATTTTTTCTCTCCCTTACCTTACTTAATATTTTAGTACCACTATTGAAGAGTGCAACAACACAGAACATCTGGTTTTACAACCAGTGCATAAAGAATGATAGAGAAAAAATATAAGTGGAAATTAGACAACTTTATTTTATTTCTTCAAGAAAATGCCGCAACCATCCTCAGTATCAAAAAAATATTTAGAGAATTTAATACATATTTAAGTATAATTAAAAATTCTATATTCGTAGTTCCAAATGTTTTTGGAAAAAGTTAGTTAAAAAATTTTCATATTATTTGTTATCAGTTCCGAGAGGGAGAGGTTGGTTGTCCACGATCTCTCGATACGGACCTTTTAGCAGCAATAGCAATAATAAAAATTAAAACCAATACAACACACTGTATGTACAGTAATTATATTGGGAGAAACGTCAGTTCGCGTATGTGCATATGCGTATGTATGAATGTCGCTAATATAGAATGAATATAGGGTTTCAACAAGGGATGTTTTATTTGAGAACTAATATTTGACATATTTATCAATTAAATTTTTTCCCTCTTGGCATTTATAAAAACAGCGTCGCACAGTGCCGAACACTGTAGCAGTTATTCGATTTGACCATGAAAATATTTACTGTGTTCTGTTTTGATTAGGCGCATCTTCATTTAAACGGATATGTAAACAAACAAAGGAATTGTTTTTTTTTAACTGAGCTGATGAGCTGCTCGTAATTAAAATAATCTGATATGGACTACATTCCCATAAATATATGTATTACACTTTACGTTGTCGGAAATTGAAATTCCAAGGACAAACTTACAGTAAAATGTTTTGTTTTAATACATATGTATAGCACTAAATTCAAATGAAGAATGACGTTAATGAAATGTAAATAAAAATGTTCTTAAAATTTTTAGTGTGTCGCATTTAAGATGAAGACACCCCCATATTTTCGCTATTTTTGAAGGAATACAGATTTTAATTATTACACTGTCCTACAGATTGATGGATCACGTTTTTTAAGATACCCAACTGAAATCTGATCTTAAACTCAGCTTACAACGAATTCACAAACAGGGTCAATTCTCGATATTTTGTTTCGCGTTAGAGATATCGAAAAAAGTTATTAAAAAAAGTTATTCAGAATATTATTTTAACCCCAAATACCGAGTTTCATGATAAAATTCGCATTTTTATTTTTTTCATTATTTTGGTCTATACACAAAATGTTTATTTATATGTTTAGTTTATTTTTTAATTTGGTTAAAAATTTAAAAAATGTATAATAAATTTAATTTTAATTTCAATAAAAATGCGAATTTTGTCATGAAAATCAGTAAAATCAGTGGGGTTAAAATAATTGTCCGAACAACTTTTTCTAATAACTTTTTTTCGATATCTCTAACGCGAAGCAAAATATCGATAATTGATCCTATTTGCGAATTCGTAGTAGGCTGAGTTTAAAGTTCAGATTTCAGTTAAATATCTTAAAGAATATCATCCATCAAACCTGTATGACTATGCAAAAATTAAAATCTGAATTCCTTCAAATAGCGAAAATATGGTGCTGTCTGCATCTTAAATACGACACACAGTATGTACGAGGAATGTATACGAGATTGAAAACACTTTTTAAATGAAATATTGATATATTCTTTTGATAGAAAATCGATTAATTTTCCAACTTTTTTATGTCTTGCAAAAAGAATGACTTCTCAGTCAAACTCTACAAAATAGTCCAGCATTTAGGCGATGATATTTTCATTTGATGTGCATTTTTTTCCGGACAACCATTCATGTTTGGAAAGAGAAAGAAGTTGAAGGAAATCAAGTCCGAAGAATGGGGTGCATACGGAATACAGTTGTAGCGCAAATCGGCCAATTTCGCTGTTGCAACGACTATTCATGAAATTTCACAGTAATACAGCATAATACTATCCTGTGATTGTATTTTATTTTTCAAAATAGCCGATAAAGTTGAAGCCTTGCGAATCCTAAAAAACAGTGGGCATGACCTTTTCGACCAATGGAAGCATCTTGACCGTCTTGAGAGTACGCCCGCTGGATAAAACCCACTCTTGTGTTTTGACTGTTCCTTTGTTTTTGATGCGTAGAGGTGAATACCGGTTTCATGAAATGTCACGAACCGCCACTGAAACTCCTTCGGATTGTGCTTATACATGTCTAAACACCGCTATAAAGTGGTTGCTCACTTCCATTTTTGATCCCCAGTGAGTAAACGCGGAACCTATCGCCCTGAAAGCTTTCTCATGTCCAAATGTTCGTATAGAATGTTCGCGTTCGTCCGAGATATTTATCATCTCAACAATCTCCTTTACTCTATAATCCGCCAGCAATATAATGTATTTGCTTGACCATCTATCAGTAGTGGCATCAATGGAGCGTCTTGAACGCGGAGCAGTTTCGGGCACATCGACACTCCGTACACCACTTATGAACTATGAAATGTTAAAGGAGCAGATTCCCCAGAACACGTCTGTAACTCTTCTTCGGTTTACGCGATGGTTCAATAAACCAATTTCGTTTTTTTCCACGATAACAAAAATATCGAATTTATCTGCTTTCGAAGACTGTCAAAATAAAACCAACTGTTATATGAGCTTTAAATACATCGAGCGTTACTAGAAAGGAATATTCTTTTCAGAAATCCAATCAACTTTGCGATCGTACCACCATCTATCGAAAAAGTATCTGAGTTTTCACTGTATCCTGGATTGTATGGGATATGTTCCACGGATTAACGAAAAAAAGTTTCTCTCAAAAAATGTCACTTTTCTCTATCAACCAGGGCATATGTAAATATACAGAGCCTTCATTTAATCCTGTAACCCATGTGACTAGTGATATATTTAAACTTCGGAACTTTAATTTTTTTATGTTGAATTGGTATTATTTGCCACCAAAAATATGACTAAAATTTCTTCCCGGACTGTCGTGTGTTTTCAATTTATTGGTTTTTTAAAAACACCTCCTAAACACATTTCATTATTTAAAAGAAATAATTTTCGTTGTTGCATTTCATCAACAATATTTTTCATAAAAAATCTAAGCGCTTGTCCTCTTTTTTTCTTTCCATGGCATTTGCTCCGATTTTTTTACTTTAGGTTCAAAATAATGTAGGACTGGTAAAATGTTATATTTATTTGTGTTATTGAGTGCTAGACTGTGTATATAATTCAAAAACAAAGATTATTTATAAAAACTGAAAAAAAAACGTATGTCGTAGTTTATGAAAATTAGTGATTTCGTGTTGGTTTCGAGGTTGTCCACATTTATAGATCACGTGACTTTTGGTGTTAAATAAAGGCTAGGTATTTGAAAACCATAGATAATTTGGTAAAAATCCCAAGTTATTGTTTGATATCAATCGCTAGGACTTAATCTCATCAAACTATTGATGAGACTAATGAGTATTCAATGTTCCATATTTATAAGACTTTTAGCAAAAATATGTTCAAAGAAAAATATGAATCAATACAGAAATGTTTACTTTTACAGAAATGTGATAAATCAGAAGGTAAAAACTATAGACGAATATCGGTATCAAACGAGACTTTCACAATATTTAGCAAATTACTAAAAAGATGACAGATGTTCATTCAAATGGAGGAAAAGGTGAGGCAATATCAAGGAGGATTCAGCAGGAGACGATCAACGATAGATCAAATATTTGTACGAAGATAGTTACTAGATAATTTCTACAAATATAATATTAACTTGTACAACCTATTGATAGACTTTAAGCAAGCGTTGGACTTAGTAATTAGAAGAAAGATATTGATATTAATAATTGGCCTTTATTGAATCATACGAATGACAAAAAAAGGAAAAGCAAAATAAACAAATGACGTTTCATTTATTGATCTGCAAGTTGGCGACGTCTAGCATAAATTGCTGTTCTAGCATCTAATTGCTATTCAACATACAGAAAAAATCCTACCTATAAAATTACAAACATTTCCCCCTATGCGCCACACATATATTCAACCTCAAATGCTCATTAAACGATAATCTTAAAAATTATCAAATATTGTTAAAGCTGTTGAAGTAACAGGAATTCCTTGACTTTGTATTTGAACTTGTTAATATCAAAAATTCATTTAATTGATTCAATTATTAAGTGCTTCCCCATAGGGATGATAGGATTTTGATAGCTAATGGCGGCCATATTTGATATCTAATCTTGGCATTTTCAGTAAGGTTTGCCATTTAGCCATAAACAAGTTTTCGTTGCCATAACGTTTGGAAATTGTCCAAACTTTTTATCAAAGTTTGAGAAGTTTTGTTGCTACTCAAAGAGCATTTCGTTCAAAACACGGTCATCATTCGGCTCCTACTTATCAAGCCATCCGCTGTATAATTGATAAGTTTCAACGTGAGTTTAGTCTTCATGACCAAAAGCCACCGTCACGATTTCGTAGTAGTCGTAGTCAAGAAAATATCGCGGCTGTTCGTGAAAGTGTTGCCGAGAACGATAATATGTCTGTTCCGTGGCGTTCTCAAGTATTTTGCGTCTGGATCTCGGTTTATATCCATACAAGATTGTACTGGCACAAGAACTTAAGCCAACTGACCATCGACTACGTCGGGAGTTCGCAGATTGGGCGTTGGAAGATATGGAAAACGATCCGAATTTTGCATTGCAAAATAATTTTTGGTTCAAGGGCTACGTCAATAAGCAAAATTGTCGTTATGAGTCAAACCCACAAGTGATCCATCAGGCCCCATTACATTAGGAAAGAATCACTGTTTAGTGTTGTGGTATGGTACGGCGGCATTATCAGGTCGTATTTTTTCAATAACGCCGAAGGACGGACAGTCAGTGTGAATGGCGAACGTTATCGTGCCATGTTATCCGATTTGTCTTTCTGAAAACTTACTGAGCTGACTTATTGAGCAATCATTTCGGAGAATCGGTAATTTCACGGAATGGCCCTTGCTACTGGCCACCAAGATCTTCTTATTTTAACACCTTTAGAATATTTTCTTTGGGGCTATGTTAAATTATACAGATTTACCAACCAACAAACCGAAAACTCTTGATGAACTTGATGTCAACATTCGAGCAACCATAGACGCCATAACATCCAATATGCCAGTCATCGAAAGTTTCCACCCAGTCATTGAAAATTGGGCCAATCGAATCAACCAGTGCAAGAAGAGTCGAGGTGGTCACTTGAACGATGTTTTGTTTAAATTATAAATGGAATAAAATATATCATCTAATAAAAACAATGAGCACCATTTTCGGCCGAATTTTATGTGTTTTATTTCAAATTCAAATCCTATCGCTCTTATTGGGAAACCCTTTATATAATGATCTCGTAAACATCGATGTTTTACAATGAGGTATTGTAAATTTGCTTATAAATCTAATATTCACAGAATGACTGGCTGAACGAGCTACAAACATACTTTTAAGGACTTCAGAATTATTGTCAGCATTAATAACTTTATACGTGAAATTAGCCATATGAAGTTGCCATCTGTGATCCATAGTAAACTACTTAAGCTGATTAATCTTTTGAGAGATATGATTCCGTTTTCGAAGTCCTACAGTCGACAACAAGAATTCTGCACCCGTTGTATTCTTCCTCTATCCACAGAATCGAGACATGGAAAATCAATGAAGTCACAGTAAGTAAACTGAGAAAGTAAAAACGACTCTGATAATAGCTTTCTTAAAGTTTGGTGTAAAATGTGCCTATTACCATAAAGTAATTTAAGGTGCATAAATGATTTACGAATTAACTTGGATACACTATCTTTAAAACGTAACTTCAAATCCAAAATGCCACCCAAGTTTCGCACACAATCTGTGCAGATGTGGATGAAAGCACTAAAAATACCATACAAACTCATTAACTTAACAAGACTATGTTTAAGACGCCAAAGCCAAAACCAAACTTGAAAAGAATTTTTCATTTCGGAAAGAAAGACTATTTTCTCTTCAATTGCACACTGGAAACAATAAGAACATAAATAAATACTAAAGGGGTTAAATTTTCTAGATAGTACCTAATCTTAGCGTATACAGAGGTAATTGACATGATGTGTAGAAAGAAGAATTAGAACAGAATTAACACAGTTCGAGCGGCAGCTGCACGAATGGGACTAAGAATAAACTCAACAAAAACTACAATAAAGCAAATAAAGGAACAAGTGGATATGGTTCAAGTAATAAATGAAAGACATATTGAAAAATCTAATAGTTATAAATATCTAGGCTCAGTATTTACGACAATTGACTGTCAGAGGACGTTGAAGCAAGAATACCGGGTGGAAACAAAAGCTTTTTCTTTTTACAGAACATCTTGAAATCTAAAACAATATCGATCTAAATCATTATTCAACAATTAGACCAATAGTATGTACGGGTCAGAAACGTGGACTCAAACAAAGAAAGATGAACTATCGTTATGCTCCTGGGAAAGGAAAATATTGAGAAAAATATATGACCCCATCAAATCAGAATGAAATTAGAAAATTCGAACAAATGAAGAACTGTCAACAATCATTAATAGTCCAGATATAATGAAAGAAATCCGGAGCAAACGACTGAGTTGGAAGGGACACATCGAGAGGATGGACAGTGAAAAACCAACCAAGAAAATAGTGGAAAGGGGCATAGAGGGATCAAAACCGAAGAGAAGGTCGAGAAAAAGGGATGGGGTGAGAGAGTGAGGATGGATCTGCAAGTGATGGAAATAATAGATTGAAAAAGGAATGCGAGAGATAAAAAGCAGTGGGCAAGGTTAATGACAGAGGCAAAAAACCAAACAATAACTCAAACGTCGGTTATATGAGATCGATAAACTCCTGCACTATTTGACCTATCACCATAAAACACATCTAAGTATATTTTATGGAGAAGGTTTTTATACGATCCATTTTGTTGTAACTCGCCACTAGATGGCGCTGCAAGATATCAACTTCTACACGATATAACCGATCACTATGAAAATTGGTATACATAGGTATACCAATCCAATATATATATATATATATATATATATATATATATATATATATATATATATATATATATATATATATATATATATATATATATATATATATATATATATATATATATATATATATATATATATATATATATATATATATATAATAAAATATATATATATATATATATATATATATATATATATAAATATATATATATATATATATATATATATATATATATATATATATATATATATATATATATATATATATATATATATATATATATATATTGGATTGGTATACCTATGTATACCAATTTTGTGTAATATGTGTAATATGTGTAATGCTATATATATATATATATATATATATATATATATATATATATATATATATATATATATATATATATATATATATATGGATATAGATAAAATTGAAACGAAATTTGTATAGGGCGGGTAGCTTAACTTGACAGAGCCCTATTATGGGACAGTTCGAACTATCCCATTTTTTTCTCAATTTATGTATAAACTGCCATCGATAAGGTTCCTTACTTTTCCTTCTCTCATTTTTTTCTTTTGCCCCATCTCTTCTACGTAATGTTTGGAACGCTTCACGTATTCTTCACAATTATATTATCTATATATAGCGCTGCAGGACATCAACTTCTACATCGTATGTTTTCGCACTCTCCACTTTGTTGTACCTCACCACTAGATGGGGCTGTAGCGCATCAACTTCTACACCTTAGATACATCTTTTCCTGTTTACAGTATTTATATTTAATACTATGTGTATTATGTGTTATTGCGTTAATCAACTCAACATTTTCATTATTTATTGTAAAAAAAGGAATGTAATATCAATAATTAAAAAAATAGTAGCAAAAAAAAAGCAGAACAATGTCTGCCAGCCCAGCTAATATTTTATAATTTTGCCGAGCACCTAAATTAAATTTTAATAAAATAATAAATAGATGTAAACATTTTTGAACGATAATATTCATTTCAACTCAACAAAGAAAATATTTTCAACTGTACTGAAAGTTTTTTTGTTATACCGAAATACGGAGGCTAGTTTGTTTGAAAATTTTCAGTCACCCAAACTAGTTTTCATATTCTGATAAGCTCAGGCGACAAAACCTTTTGTTGTTTGTAATGGAAATGTACAAATGCAGAAACAATTTTTAATTTTTCGAACGTGGTTTAAAGTGTTCCACGTAACAATAAAAAGTTTATGTTACGTGTTTTATTTATATGATTATAAAATATCTTTTTTTTTGCCGGTCGCGTTGGTGCGGACGGTAAGAGCAGTGGACGATAAGAGCAGTGGACGATAAGAGCAGCGGCCCACCGCTGCTGTGCCGAAACCGCATTGGAGCGGTAGTTGGTTCGATTCCAGCGCTCGGATGGTTGTTTTCCTTTTTTTTTTCTGTCTGTTTACTTCCTAAATGTTTGTGATTGTTTCTAGGCAAGAGTGTAAAATCCGACAACGAATTACCCCTCAGTCACGCCAGTTAAAGGCTGGGTAAGGCCGGATGCCTTCTGAGAAGTGTTCTACGTTGGTCACTCGCCAGTCAGTAGACTTCTTGATAGATTTATGCGTAAGCACATAACCCACGTTAAGCTGTAGGTCCAGTTGCTATATAGTCTTGTAGTTGCTGATGCGTCTCTAATCCTAAATCCTTTCCTTCCTGTCATTTATTTTTTTAAATAATTTTCTATAAGGTCACCACACTTATTCCGAATAAAGTTTAAATGTACTGTTTTATAGATATCCTATAAATTTATCAAAATATCACTCAGATCTACTTTTTTGTACAATTTAGGAATACTTACAGTCAGTATCAAAATGTTAGACACATCACAGAAATTTCCAAAAATTTAGATATAATTAAATCTTTTATTTTAGTGTTTTGTTATTTGTTTCAAATACAAGTTAAAATATTGGAAAAGGAAAAAAGAATTGACCTTGAAACTTTTTACTTTTTAGGGCTTCAAAATGTTAAACAGTGATATTTGAGACTAGCTGACCCGACAGGCGTTGTCCTGTCCAAATTTCAATAAATCTGTTTGTGATTTGTGAAAAGCTATTGGAAATGTGTAAACAAATTAAACATTTGTTTGTTTGTCTGTTTTTTAGTTTGTCTTCTTGCACGATTATTCAAATTCATTATCGCGCGATTGGTTTCTACTGACTACTACCGATCTATGATGTCTCATTCCATGCATATCATCTTCGTTTGCATTTTCTCTTTCTTCTTGTGTACGTGCTGATTGTGGTTGTGATAATCGATTCCGTTCAATTTCATTTCGCTCTTCGCGTTTCTCTGCAGTTCGATTAGATCGAAAATTCGTTTGTAATTCGATCGTAAATTGCTCCATCTTATTGGCGGCATTGTAACGCGATTAAATTGTGTCAACTCAATTCAATTGCGTCGATTGCGACACAATGTGCAATGCGAAAAATCACAGTTCATCTGAAAATGGACAATTGATTCACTTTGTTGTTACTGTATAACCGTTTGTCACTTCAAAACCCACCGTATTTCGTAGGTAAATTTGTAAATTTGTTCAAGATAAAGCGATGAAACTTAATTCATTTCATGAAACGAAAATAAACAACTGAATCAATTGAACTTTCGTCACTATATAACCAATTGGCTTGATTCACAATTTGGCAATCAGCTGTCAAACGACATTTGCACACGTAGCGAAATAACTGAATTATCAAAATGATATCGATGTACCCTCTCAATTACACCTGCACATCGTTCTAATATAATTTAATTCATCTGGAATAATATTACATATGTGTAGCAAGCATTTCTGAGTATCACTCTATATTCTGATATGAATATATTTAAATATTTCTAAGTAATAATGTGACCGGACATAGCATCTCCTATAATTAGGCTACTCGGAGATCGATATGCAGCGTCACTTGTTGCGGTTAGTAGTTGAATGGATAGTCGTCCGCGGAAAAGCCAAGTTTGTGTACTGCATTTCAATAAGCAAGAATGTAAAATCCGACAAGGGATCGGTCATGCCAGCTCGAGGCTCTATGTTACCAAAAGACTAAAATGTTAAGCACATACCAAGTCTGTAAATACGAAACCGGAATTTGCCCATAGATGTCAACGTAGTTGCCGTCAAACCGGGCCATGGGCGCCATTTCCTTGTTAATATCTGACAAAGATTTTCAACTCGCAATAATACAAGTTTCATATAAAAGCATAGTTTGTAATGGCGTTGAACATGTCGGATTTTGTACCTGGAAACTACGATTTGCGGACAGCATTGTTTTTCTGTTACCATTTGAAGAAAACTGCTACAGAATCACATCGAATGCTTGTCGAAGCTTACGGTGAGCGTGCTCTTGGTAAATGACAGTGCTTTGAGTGGTTTAAAAAAAATCAAAAGTGGCGATTTTGAGGTGAGAAACGAAGAAGGTGAAAGGCCAGCGAAAAAGTTTGAAGACAGCGAATTGCAAGCATTGTTGAATGATGATGACGCTCAAATGCAACAACTCGCAGATCAATTAATTATGACACGATAAGCCATCTCTATACCTTTGAAAGCCATGGGAAAGACCCAGAAGATGGGAAAATGGGTTCCACATAAACTGAATGAAAGACAGTAGGAAAACCGAAAAACCACGGAGGAACGTATACGGAACATCTTGTATGAAAATTTAGGCATGAGAAAACTATGAACGCGATGAGTACCGCGTTTGCTCACTGCAGACCAAAAACAGAATCGAATAACCACTTCATAGTGGGATTTAGGCATGTATACGCGTAATCTCAAAGAGTTTCTGTGGCGAATCGTGACTGTTGATAAAACGTGAGTTTAACACTGCACACCAGAAACGAAGAAACAATCAAAACAATATATTTTGCCGGCGAATATATCCCGAAGACGCTATTGGACAAAAAAGGCATTGCCACTGTTTTCCGGTATTCGCAAGGCATTATCTTCATCGACTATTTGGAAAATGGAAAGACGTTACAGAAGATTATTATGCTGCATTATTGCCCAACCACCACGACAACAATGCACCCGCCCATTCATCAGCCGTTGCAACAGGGAAATGGGCCAATTTGCGTTACGAGACGTTGACGTCAAATTGTCCCTCTCCGACTTCATTCTATTTCAAAACATGGAGGAAATGACTAGTTGGAAAGAAATTCACGTTAAATGAAAAGATTATTTATTGCCGAAACACAGGACTATTTTGCAGAGCTCAACAAGTCATAATTTTTGGAAGGCATAAACAAATTGGAAAATAGTTGGGCGAAGTGTACCGAACTAAAACGAGACTACGTTGAAAAATTAATCTATTTTCGATAAAAAAAAACATTATTTTTAATTTAAAAAGTATCTGAGTTTTCAAGCTACCTTCGTAAAAAGGTTTTCGGTGATTTTTTCGGAATTTTCTTATCACTAAAATTATTTAATCATAATACGTTTTGCAAGTTCATGATTATCCCATGCAAGTTCTTCATTTCCACTTCTTCAAAAGCTTTACCATGCATTTGAATTTTGAAGCAATCGAAATAAGTGACAGACTGTATAATAGCAGATGGATTGGGCAGCCAGGGCTCCCTAATTTAAACTAATTGGCTTTAAAAATATGCCATTTCCTAGTTCATCTAAAGTGGAGATATACGAGGGTAACCTGAAAAGTTTCCAGCCTCAACATGAAGATGGCGTTACTCATCAAAAATATTCTGGTAATATAATTGCAAAGGCGTTGAATGATAATCTTGAAAATTTCACCCATATTAGATGCTCAGTTGTTTAACAGTCATTTATGTCAGCTGATGTTAGTGTTTCTGTAAAGATGGAAAAAATCGAATATCGAGCCGTAATTAAATTCTTGCATTTGAAAGGCACCTTTTACACCTTTGCACCTTACACCTACGCAAATTAAAACCGAGATGGATGATGTTTACAAGCTCCATCATTTGCCACCGTGAAATTTTGGGCAGCTAAATTTAAACGTGGTCTTACCAACTTTGTTGGCGATAAACGTTAGGGAAGGCCAAACACTGCAACAACTACCAATTTACATTGAAAAAGTTCACCGAATGCTGCTAGACGACCGTCGAATTAAGGTTAGAGATAATAGAGGCTGTGGGCATCTCGAAAGAACGTGTTTGGCATATACTGACTAAAGATTTGGACATGAAAAAGTTAACTGCGCTTTGGGTGCCGCCATTGCTCACCCAGGGCCAAAAACGCATTCGAATGAACATTTCCGAAGATCTGTTGAAGCAGTTTAAGAGAAATAACTCGAAGTTTTAGAGTCGATTAATAACTGTAAATAAAACTTGGATACACCACTATACTCCTGAAACCAAGGCACAGTCGAAATAGTGGACTGTGAAGAGTGAATCGACTCCGCAAAAGGCGAAGACCGTTCCATCGGCTGTGAAAGTGATGGCAACTGTTTTTTTTTGGGATAGTCATGGAGTTGTGTTAATCGACTATCTTGAAAAGAGAAAAACAATAACAGAGTCATACTACGCATCACTACTTGATAAGCTGAAGGCAGAAATTGCGAAAAACGACTGCATTTGAAGAAAAAGAAAGTTTTGTTCCACCAAGACAACGCACATTCGAATTGATTTACCACCCACCGTATTCACCAGATTTGGCCACCAGCGATCTTCTCTTCTTTCTCTTTCCTAAGCTCAAAGTTTCGCTCAGAAGACAGATATTTTCGTCAAATGAGGTGGCCATCACATTCGTAAACGACTATTATGCAAAACAAGATGTCAACTACTATTTGGACGGATTGAAGAAATGGAAAGAACGTAAATATTTAAACAAAAAACATACCCTACCGTTTTCAAATGATTTTCCAAGAATTTATAAGATTTTTGACCTCAATAATCTGAATAATTAGAGCCTTATTTCAAAGCAAATAATTCAATTTCACAATTATATATTAGTATATAAAAGATGTATGCAAACATAATTTAAAAAACAAAAAATAATAAAACAATTATATGCAAACAATAAATACCTAACTAATAACATACTGACATGTCAGACGCATACTGTATATGAATGATTGTAGGGCGTAAATACGGGAGCGAGACGTAACCGCAACAAGCGTAAATTTTAATAAGAAAAAAATGTAATACCAAAAGTATTATCGCAACCATCATCAAAAAAAAACTGTTTCCTACCAGCAGACAACAATACGCACAGATTAACACAATAGAACGAAGGGAAAAAAGAAGACATCCTGTGTATGTCTACTGAATGAATAATACAACCACAATACTTGACTATTACGGAGGAGATTCGAAGAATCAAAATTTCAGGAATATGAGCGCTCCATACACGAAGTATTTAAATTGTACTACAAAATGGAGTATTCTATAAAACACATATTACTGAACTGAACTGAATACATTGAATGGATGAATTTATAATTAAGTAACTAAATGAAATTATATTTTGTACCGTTTTACAACTCTCGAATTGCTTGTGTCGTGTATTACTTGGCTGCTAATCAATTGAATTCTTATGATTCTTATAATTAAAAAAAATGAGCAAACTTTTAATATTTCAAGTAATTTTGCACCATTAGTTGAAGTAACAGTTCAGTTTAAAACAGCGAAAACGGTGATGGAAATATGCGAAGCGAATGTGAAGGGAAAATCTTAATTTGGAACAGACGACTATCCCCTAATTTAGTCATTGATTGTGCAGGAAATAATATTATATATATATATATATATATATATATATATATATATATATATATATATATATATATATATATATATATATATATATATAAAGGAAGCAAAGCCGTAGGAATGTTTTCAAAAGTTTTAAGGGCAAAGAATATATCAACAGCAGCAGCAAAAGTAAGAGTGTACTAATTAATACTAAGGTCCACGGTTACCTATGCGTGCGACATGGACGATGACGAAGAAGGAAGAAAGTAAGCTGGAAGTCTGGAAGAAGAAATGGCTGGATGAGGTGCTAAATGATTTGAAGAAAGTAGGAGTGACAGATTGGAAGTATGATGCTTTGGACCAAAAAAGATGGAAAAGAAGAGTGAAAGAACTAGAAGCCAAGGGACACTAGGCATTTAGAGCTGAATATTATTATTATTATACATTTGTTAAACAGTGAATAACTAGTACCTCAAAAATGATAATAATCTTGTTTAGTATAATTTGCATCCTGTAGTCGGGCCAGCGAACAAAATGCAACAGAAGGTACGGTAATAAAACCGGTAAAAAAGGGCTCTCCTTAATAAATCACTATCTCACGAAGATCAAAAACACGGTCGAAAATCGCTCATCTATGACCAGAAAGTATCTGTAAAGTAATTTTTTGGGCCCGTCCCCAATTTTATTACTATACACAATCCAAGAAGGTTGGAGGCTGTCATAGATAATAATCCAGAGAAGAAGAAATTTCTAAGAAACTTTTTTGGGTGTTCAAATATACTTTTCTTATTCAAAATTGTTATTTCATGAACTATTATATTCTGTTTTAATTATGATATAATTTTATTGATAACCAGTTGTAGTTTGTATTGATATAATGTTACAAAAATGAATATATTTAAGGTGTAAAAGGAAATTGAGAAAAATCGATTTATTGAAATACTTTTTCCCTCGCTGCATATAATTTATGGTTTATAATGGTTTTTGTGACCTTTAAACCCAAATGTGATAACCCACGAAATATTTAAAAAGTGGTACCAAAGACTTCCGGATGAAGATTTTCATCTGGAACAAAAACGTTCGGATGAAGAAAAAAACCATTGATGACAGGAACTGGAGCAGCTGCTGACTGAGAATTTTGGTCAAACTCGAGGAGATGTTGTGTCAGAAATTAGATTATAAGAGAAAGATAGAATTACAATTGTGTGCTGTGTTACTAATTGTTTAATCCTGACCAGATGACCACTGTGGAGATCATCTATCAATAACAACTTGTAAATTGGAACTATACATAGTAGCAATAGAGGCATTATACCAGCCGTAGACGCAAGGCCAATTATATTATATCATGGTAACGCTTGATCACATGTCGCAAAAAGAACTAAAGATGTAATCTGGAAATTGTATTCAGAAATTCCTCGTCACATGGTTTAGTAATAAAATTTTGTTTCATCCAATTAACACTTATATCGGTTATTGCATCGTATATTGCAAATGTTACTCGCTAATTATGACTGTATGTATCTGTTAATTATGTATACTCTGTATATAATGCTAATTTCATCTTAGCAAATAACTTATTAAAAAAGCAAATGTTAACAATATTTATGAAGATCCACGTTTTATATGGGATGTAAAAAATAAAAATGTACTTACTGTTTATGTTTTCCTTATTGTTCAAGTTTTCCTTGATGCTATCTTTGGATGGGCTGCCGTTTTGAACTGGTACCCAGTTGTTACACTCCCGGCAACCCTCGGCTAATTTGGTGCTGTTCTTACAACAGTACCACCGTCTGCCGTTCCAAGGAGCCGGGTGAAAATAGAATCTTACGTTCTTGTTATTTGTACATGCTGAAAAACACAAATTTAAAAATATAGAACGCAAACTAAAAGGTTATCCAATATCTGGTACAAACTTTTATTTCTTCATAAAACACGCCTATCCTAAACTTTTTGTGGATATATTTCAATCGATAATGTGTTCCTTGCAGTTACAATGAAACACAATACGATGGTTGTTATTTATATATCCGGAATAATAAATAAAAAAAATATTTATCATTGAAAATAATTTTGTTTTTCAAAATATTCTCCGCGATGATTGATACACTTTTGCATACGTTTGAACCAATTTTCATAGCACTTTTTCCATTCCGATTGAGATATCTCCAAAACATACATTTTGAACGCATCAATGGCTTCTTCTGGCGTCGAAAATCGTTGACCACGTAGTATATTCTTCACGAACAGAAACAAAAGGAAATTATTGAGTGCCAAATCAGGACCCAATCAATTCGATGTTTTGACCGGTCAAATATTGAGTTGTTCGGTCCAATGTGTGAGAGCTCGTGTTATGGTGAAGAATGATCCTGCGTCGCTGGTAGTTTTTTCCAATTTCTTCAAAGACTTCTGGCAAACAAATGGTTGTGTACCATTCAGAATTGACCGTTCTACGATTCTCTAGTGGCACTGTACACACATACTCATTTATTCCAAAAAAACAGGCGACTATTTGCTTCGAACTCTTCTTGCGCGAACAACTTTTGTTGGGTTTGGTTTATTTTGAAGACCATACAGTCGACTGCTGTTTACTACTACAACAACCGATTTTGGACGACCTTCTTTAAATTCATCCGTGAGCAAACGACGGCCACGACTGAATTCACTAAACCAATGATATACAGTGGTTTTAGATAGTGCTTCGTCGCCAAAACTCGGAGTTAATCGATGCACTGTTGTTGAGATAATCCACCTCGGAAGTACGTAGTAAATCATCGCATGCAAATTCTCAGAGTTAATTCAATTTTTTGAGTGAAATGAAATTTTCAAGTCATTAAACAACATAAATAGCATCTATGACGTATGACAAAGCACCCTGAGTTCGTATACAGTCACCACCATACCATTGTTACCAATTCCGGATATATACATAGCAACCCCCGTACCATTTTTACACTTTTAAGCATATTTCGGGCTCTAGCTCGGCCATAACTTTACAAGAATTTGCCTTATACAGAGTGTACCATAACTTATCCGCCATAGAGCAACTGATGATAGTAGAGATCGAAATAAATAAAATGTAAGTATACCTGCCAGTATACCTCACCTAAGGTACTGAACAGGCCACGGGTGGTGGATAGTGAAATATCCATTAGATATTAATAGATAGCTGAGAATATCTCAAAATAAGCAGCCCCAAACCAAGGCAAAAAAAACTAAATTCACTTAGCGTCTGACTTGTATCAAGCGGTTGAGTGGTCAGCGTTTGTTTACCAGTGGTGCGGCCGAGATTTTAATTCTGGAACTAACCTCTCCAGTCCTAACCTCTGAACCGTCATGATTCAAACATTTAATTCAAAGTACAAGATGGAACGTTCTAGTAATTACATAATTACACCGGGAGGTAAATAATCCTCTGCCAGCTTTGCTGGTACAATCCGACTTTCGGATTCTGGGGCGTCCGGGCTTAAACGCAAAATCTTTCAGAGGGAGGCGGAGACCTCTGGCCAACGTCTGAAACCGAAAACAAGAACTTTCTTTGGAACGGTAAATATCAACTCTCTCCTGCGCCCAGGAAAACTACTCGAATTGGGGCGAACATTGAATCAGCAAAAAATCCAAATTTTAGCTCTGCAAGAAAACAGGTTGACAGATGATAAGACCTTGGACTTCGACAACTACGGACTTTTTAAAAGTAAAATGGACAAAAGAATATTAAAAAATACACCACATCTCGGTATTACTTTCGCTATCTCAAAAACCATTCTTGGTTCTATAACTAATGTCCAGCCAGTAAATAATCGACTTATGACACTATCCCTCAAGTGTGCTAACAAAAACTATACATTAATCAATGCACATCTCCCCGTTAACGAAGAAAATAAATCTAATCCTGAAAAAGTAAATAAGTCCTGGGAAATTCTGGAAAAGACTATCTCTAAAATTCCCTCTAACCATATAAAATTCTATTGGGTGATTTCAACGCCCAACTAGGGAAAAAAAGAAAGTACAGAAAAACAGTCGGCAGTTTCCCCGCTCATAAATGCACTAACCATAATGGCAGAAGATTGGTTGAATTGTGTTCGTAGTTTAATCTAAAAATGATATCAACCCATTTTATGAAGAAAATAACAAAACAAAAGACCTGGAGGTGCCCAAATACGTACATGTTGCCATGTCGTACCCCAATTATAAAGAGATTTTTAATGTTCAAGTCAGGAAAGGAGCTAACATAGACACAGATCACTACTTGCCTAGACTTAGCTAACTTAAAACCTCGAAAACTTATTCATAAGAGACTAATAATACCAAAGTTCGACCCTACGAAAATAAAACCAACCCTAACAGAAGAGCTTGATAAACAACCAGCACAGAACTGGCAAGAATTGAAACAAAAAATTATTAAAATAGCCTTAAAGTTGGTCCCTACAAAAACGTAGAAAACATCCGTAGTGGGATGAAGTTTGCGAGCAAGCAGTATTAAGCCGAAGTAAAGCATTCAAAAATTGGAACAGTCAAAAAACAGCAATAAACTATAACATCTTTCTGGAAGTAAGAAAAGAAACATCGAAGCTAATTAGACAAACTAAAAGAAAATATAAAAACATCAACTTAATGAAATAGAAGATTTTAAAAAAAATAACACCCGAATTTTTTACAAAACATTTAAAACTAAATTAACAGGCTATCAACCCCAAAGTCTTGGCTTCCAAAAGGAAAACGGACAATTAGCTCTAAATAACCAAGACGATTGCAAAGAACTTGCAAAATATTTTCCAAATTAACACTAAACCCTGGACAAATAAACCCAGATTCATTACCACCGAATGAAGATGAAATAATTAGTTAAAGCAAGCGACTTAAAAATAACAAAGCTTCTTCTGGTAAAATGAATCCGCTGGTCCAGGTACAATCAAGGAATTAACCAAAAGAGGTTTGACGAACCGAATGGATTTCGGAAGATTGGAAAGATGCTCTAATCCATCCACTACATAAGAAAGAAGTTAGAACGGATGTATAGTTTTTTCCTTTATTTGGGTTTTTCGCCACTATATTGACAACAATAGATGAAATAAATAATAAATAAAATAATAAATGAAATAAATAATAAATAATAATAAATGAAATAAAAAAACAATAAATGAAAATCTATTATTGTCAATATAGTGGTGAAAAACCCAAATAAAGGAAAAAAATACATGAACACGCCACAATCATTCAGACATTACTTAGAACGGATCTAAACAACTATAGAGAAATATATTTTTTCCCAGTTTGTTACAAGATTCTATCTCAATGTCTAGACCGAGCACAGGGTCGGTTAGAACCTAAAATTGGTAAATATCAAGCAGGTTTTCGATAGGGAAGATCCTGCCCTGAAGAGATCCTGAATCTAAAGTTGATCCTAAGACATCAAAAACTGTACAATAAAAATCTCGTCTGTATATTTGTTGATTTCAAAAAAGCATATGAAGAGCGTATGCAAAGCAAGAAGCAAAAGAGCATATGACCGTGAATCTTTATTCCAAATCTTCCAAGAATCCAAGAGTAAGGACTAGATCTGAAAACGCTGGCAAGTATTAAAGCCACACTAACTAACACAAGCTCAGAAGTTAAATTCATGGGTGACATCTCAGAGTGGGTGACATCTCATCAAATATCATTTTTTTGAAATTTACTTCAATAGGTGTTGAAAGTGTCCACCGTTTACCTCAATATATTTTCGCAGGCTCTTTGTTAAGTGACGCCTCACATTTGAGAAGATATTTTCTTCATTTCTAATAATATTGCCCGCTTGTTAAATTTTTTGTAAAAGTTCGTCTCGTGTATTGATTTCATCATGGTAAACTAAAAACTTCAAATGACCCCAACAAATAATAGCCCTGCCCTGAACAGATCCTGAATCTAAAGTTGATCCTAAGACATCAAAAACTGTACAATAAAAATTTCGTCTGTACATTTGTTGATTTCAAAAAAGCATATGAAGAGCGTAGCCAAGCAAGAAGCAAAAGAGCATATGACCGTGAATCTTTATTCCAAATCTTGAAAGAATAAGGACTAGATCTGAAAACGCTGGCAAGTATTAAAGCCACACTAACACAAGCTCAAAAGTTAAATTCATGGGTGACATCTCAGAGCCCTTCGAAATTAAAACTGGAGTGAGACAAGGGGATGGACTCTCGCCACTCTTATTTAACTGTGTTCTAGAGAAAGTAATACAGCAGTGGCGTGAAAAAAGTCGGCCCTGAATATTGACCAGCCCATTAAACTGGGGAGAACCAACATCAAAATTGATTGTCTGGCGTTTGCTGATGATCTAGCAATTTTGGCTTAAGATATATTAACGGCACAGAAACAGATTGAAATCCTAAAAGAAACAGCAGAAAAGGTAGGACTCCAAATTTCCTTTGAAAAGACACTATACATGACCTGCAACAGACTAAGAACACCATTTCTAAAAACAAAATATGGTAACATCAGGCGAGTCTCTCAATTCAAATATATGAGTGAAATAATCGTGGAAAACGGGTTGGAAAAAGCGGCCAATAAGGGTAGATGTAAAAAAAATGGAAACTGCATTGAGACTTACACAAAATATTTACAACATAAAATGCATATCTAAAAACACAAAACTGAGACATTACAACACAGTTATTAAGCCAGAATGTCTATATGGGGCGGAAACGCTCATTTTAAACAAAAAGAAAGAAATCGAGGAGATTGAAAAGAAGGAAAGAAAAATCTTAGGCCTCAAACAAATAAATACCACAACATACCGACTTCGAGAAAACAAAGAAATCAAACAATACACAGATATATATATATATATATATATATATATATATATATATATATATATATATATATATATATATATATATATATATATATATATAGAAATATATGAGAAAAGTTTTACGGACACATAAAACGGATGAATCCGAGTAGACTAACTAGATAAATAGTCGAACTTTATGAAAACAGGAGTAGAGCTAAAGAAGAAATAATTAAATGGATTGCTGCTATTAAAGAGGACCCAAGATCAGCAAATATTACACAAAGTGAAATTCAGGATAGAGGCTGTTTCAGAACCAAGGTTAACGTTTGGGAGGTTGGCCAGAGAAAAAAATGTAGGAAGACCGGAACAACATGGTCTAACGAAAGAAAAAAAAGCTCATAGCGAAAGAATGAAATCAGTATGGCCGCAAAGGAAGGTTAACAACAACAAACGCCTCTAAATGTACTTCGCGTGATTCACCAGGGCCCATACGTGAATAATAATAATAAAATGTTAGTTATTAAAAAGATACAAGGTGTTGAAAGTAAAATTAATTTTTCGAAAAATTGAGGTAATTTAAAACTACCTACTTGGTGAGGAATTAACTAGCTCATATTTTTTACCCTATAAAGATGGGAATATTTTGACTTCTAAATAGAGAATAGTCATAATTTCCACCTAAAAAAAGGTACCCTTGGTCAATATCGATCTCGCGCCGTTTGCGAGATATTTGTGTTCGAATATTCCATTGTACATATTGTCGATGGCTGAAAAAGCTCCAGTTCACAAAGTGTGCCTTGAATACGAAAAAAAACATTAAGATGTCAAAAATACAACAAACTTTTATTTAAAATATCATTTATTTGAAATTTACTTCAATAGGTGTTGAAAGTGTCCACCGTTTACCTCAATATATTTTCGCAGGCTCTTTGTTAAGTGACGCCTCACATTTGAGAAGATATTTTCTTCACTTCTAATAATATTGCCCGCTTGTTAAATATTTTGTAAAAGTTCGTCTCGTGTATTAATTTCATCATGGTAAACTAAAAACTTCAAATGACCCCAACAAATAATAGGCTAACGGATTAATGTCTGGGCTACGAGGTGTCCAAGGAAACTCATCACCGGGCCCAATCCATGGATGTGGAAAATGTTGATTCAAATGATTTCGCATTGCAACAGTAAAATGCGGTTGCATGAACCACATGCCACATTCGCCAGTTAAAAATTCCGCGTCTGGTAAAACTTGCCTCGTCAGTAAACAATATCCTTCTCAGGAACATGGGGCCTTCGTTTTTTTATGTAGTAGATTTTAACAAAATTCTGATCTAGCCGGCAAATATTGTTGAAATAAATTTTGAACAGGCGAAACATGGCAGGGAAACAATTTTTCTTTATGGAAAACTCTTGAAACGGTAGATTTGCTAATTCCTGTAGATGTTTCCAAACGCCTAGTGCTTTGTTCAGGATTTTCCGCGATACAAACCAAAATGTCCTCTTCTTGTTCTACCGTTATACGTTTCGGTCGTCCACTAGGATTGTTGTAACAAAACGAACCTGTTTCGCCTAACTGATTGAAAATTCTTTGAAAAATTTGTCGATCTGGGATGGTTCTGGTTGGGTAGAGCTCTTCATGCCTTCTAACTGCAGCGCGACTATTGTAATTTACTTGTACATAAACGCAAAGCATATCCCTTAAAACACGGTTAGGAAACTGATTAAGTCTGGGCATTTTTACAAATTTTTTAATATCAACTCATTATTGGAGAAACTTGTTTCCACCTACTTTTAATAGGAGAGATAGAAAACAATGACAGTTGTCATCGAGACGTAATAATTTGTACACAACATTCAAGACACACTTTGTGAATTGCATATATCTCAGCCATCGACAAGATGTCATATGGAATATTCGAACACGAATATCTTGCAAACGACTTGAGATATCGATATTGTCCAAGGGTACCTTGTTTATGTGGAAATTATGACTCTTCTCTATTTTGAAGTCAAAATATTCCCAACTTTATAGGGTAAAAAAATATGAGCGCGTTAATTTCTCGCAAAGTAGGTAGCAAGCGGCCTCTAGGAACTAGACTCAAGCTACTACCAAATTCGGATTTGTCGCCTTTGAAAACCTCACTACCCCGATTTTGCACCTGATATCTTCAGCCGTTTTTAAATTATTTCAATTTTTCGATAATTTAGTTTCACTTTCAACAACCTGTATCTTTTTAATGGCTGATATTTGCCAACAGATTTATAGACTAAATCTTCTTATTTTGATCTCTACTACCACCAGTTGCTCTATGGCGGATAAGTTATGGGACATCCTGTATATGTTAAGGCTTTGTGGATTGTTGACATACTAGAGTGTAAAAAAAAAAATATTTGCGTTTTTCCTTCTTTTCTGAATAAAGAATTGTACACATACGTCACCACTCAGAGGTTTAAACCGAATTTAACTTTTTGCTCCAGCAAATAAACATTCCTTCTTCAGTATAAAAGTGACTCCACTGTGAAATATTCAGTCGACTGTTGTAGCGTTCAAAAATTCTCAATCGCTACTGGTAGGTTTGTTTCGAGTTTGTTTGTCGGGTTTGTTTAAATGAAAGAGCTCATGTATCGTTAGGACAAGGTCGAGACAGCCTAACTCCAAATCTCCAGGTGAGCGGACGTTTTCGCGCCTTGCCCTTCCGACAGAGGTACGTAGGTTTACTGGCCAAGTCATGCTTGGGCTGATTTTTCTGATATTCTTATAGAGGATTTTACGACCCGGCAGCAGAGAATCCGATTAACAGAAACAAGCTATTGAAAGACCACCTATTTCAGAGCCCGACCATTGTGGAAACCTCACTCTTTTGTGGCCACAGTAACCGGTTAGTCAGATCGAGATTATTTCTGGACCCCCCATAGGGATACCTGATTGCCCGTAGTCGTACGAGGCACATAGGGTTTTTGGACACCCAGTACAGGATAGGCAAGGAGAAGAACATAAGGAAATAATGCCAGATAAACACATTTTTATTATATTTGCATGTATTGATAAAGATCACAGTTACCATTTATTTTTGTTTAATATATTTTACCATATTTTCAGATACTGATAAAGATCACAATTACCGTGTATTTTTTTTTGTATTATGTAATTGCCGTCTGACCATGTTTGGTTACCCTTGAGTTATATATATTTCTTTTTACTATTATCAGAATAAAGGTAATAACCTCTAGTATATAAGTATAGGGACTTAGAGACCAGCTGGCGTAATCTAGAGCGATTTGTTTCATTTTTGATTTCTTTCACGGTAAGGTTTAGAGAACCACCTTCCTTAAACCTTCCTGTGTCCTGATTTGATGGTTTTATTTTTTCCATTTTTTTTTTAATGTGCTTTGTGTCGTTTTTTTTTGAGTATGTTTTTTTGTGAAATACATGTGTAAGATCTATTAAACAGTTTTATTTAAGTTAGACCCCTTCCCGGTGCCAGGGTCCTTTCTAATTATCAGATAAATTAACGAACCGGGTGGCGCTCAATTTGGTATCGCAGCTTCATCCTGTCCTGGACCTGCTTCCCGGTGCTCCCGGCGAACAGCTGCCGTCGCTGTGATCTATATTTTCAAATTTTGTTCTCAAATGAGAAAATAATAGGTTACACTGTTTTTAACATAATAGTTAAAAAGGGGAAAGGTGCCGTATTAATCCTCACCACTTTACTCTGGGTTAAAAAGTTCCAACATGAGCCTTGAATATCGGGGACGATCAGATCGTCCACGGTGTGTCGATGCTCGATCTGGAGAATTAGAAGTATCCCACACTGCCATTAACAGGCATTTGCATGGTCATGGTGCTAAAAAGTTGTAGAAATATCACTCAGGAACTGTTGCCGCAGCAAGCCCACGCGTCCGTTTGAAGCGTGTAAAACTCTCCTTAAAAACCATACTAGTTTTTGATCCATGATGGTTACCTGCGATGAAAAATGAGTTTAATTCATCAATCAAAATGACGTAAAACAGTGGGTTATGCCCGGTCAACTAGCTCTGCTGGTACCAAAGCGAGAAAGATTTGTCAAAAAAGGTCATACTCTCTGTTGGGTGAAAATTTGAAGGAACAATCCACTTTGAATTGGTTCCTGATGATAGGGCGATAAATTCAGAAGTCTATTCAGCTCAACATGAGGACGAAAAACATTGGCCAACCGTAAAAATGTTTTCCTACAACAAGATAATATAAGACTCTACACTTCGCATCTAATTATCTCCCAACTCAATGATTTGGACTTTGAGCTTCTTCCTCACCCAGCCCCAACCTCGCTCCATCGGATTACCACTTGATCCTCACTTGACTCACTTTATGCGAGGAAAAAATGCAAGACTGAAGACGAGGTAAAAATTGACTGTGTAGAATTTTTCGCCTCCAAAAGCTCATCATGATACCTGGCTCAAAGATGGATTGCAATCATCGAAAACAATGGCCCTATTTCGAGGAATAACCTCCAGGTTAAAATGTTTAAAAAAATGAATAGCTAAGTACCTCCAAAATGCAAATCCTTTTATTACACCCTAGTAGTCATCTATATATATATATATATATAGATATATATATATAAATATATATATATATATATATATATATATATATATATATATATATATATATATATATATATATATATATATATATATATCTATATATAGATATATATATATATATATATATATATATATATATATATATATATATATATATACATATATATATATATATATATATCTATATATATATATATATATATATATATATATATATATATATATATATATATATATATATATCTATATCTATATATATATCTATATATATATATATATATATATATATATATATATATATATATATATATATATATATATATATATATATATATATAGGTATACTGGTAGATACTAGGTCATCAGATTTTGAAATTAAACGATCATCGAACTTTTTACACAATAAAGCTATTGCTTCACGAGCTGTGTGATATATGGCATTGTCTAGTTGAAACAACATGTTTTCCAAATCAGAATATTCCAATTCGGACCACAAGAAATCACTTATCATTTGTCTATAAAGGTAGCCATTGACTGTACCGGTAGCTCCTTTATCATTTTCGAATAAGTCCGACCCAATGATGTCTCAAGTCTGCAGCATCTGACGGCCTTGCTTAAATCACTTGTCGATATTCCTCACTACAAATACGATATTTTTGCTTATTAACGTCATTGAGGCGAAAATGTGCCTCATTGATGATGATTTTCTTTAAAATATCCTCGGTTGCCTACTCTTTCAAAACCCAATCGGCGAATCTGCGAGGCAAGTGGAGGTCCGCAGTCTAGTATAAAAATTGTTTCGGCGGCTGGTAAAAACGTTGAAATGACTGTACTGCATTGGGAGGAGATTGGTTTGAGGGAGACAAAATACATTTGGATAAATAAATAAATATTTTGTATTTTATTAAAAATCTCATCTTACTTTTTGATCAGAGTAGTATATCACACCGAAAATTTCAGCGATTCTCTTATTTTTTTGCATGACATTTTGAAATCAATGTTTAAAGTTACTTAAGTAATTCAATTTGTTTGTCTAGAGAACATATACAAACATAAAACAAAGTACAAATATCCACACCACCAGCGATAGTTGAACCCGTAACGCCACAGCCATCGTCGAACATATACCACCATACCAAGGAAGATAAAGGAATAGTCTCAATTCTTACAACAAAAAAATTAATTCAAATATACCACATTGATCAAAATATTTCCGGAATGATCATGTGCCGCTCTCAGTCACCCAATTAGAATTTTGTTTTTTTTTTGCTAGATTGCCACATCTGTCATTGGCATTCGCACCAAATTTCAGCATCATAGCCTGACATTTGTAAAAGTTACGACGTCGTGAGTACATCAGCCTCTGTGCGTGTTTTCGATTTTTACAATTTTCAAAATGAAATTGCGTTTGCAACAACTAGTTTGTATTAAAGTTGGCATTAAAAATGTATTCAATGGTGCGAGGACCTTGGAAATGTTGGAAAAGTGTTTCGATAACGATAATCTAAAGAAAACAGTTCGTCGATGATGACGAACGCAGTGGCAGGCTGTCAACATAGAAAACCGTCGAAAACATCGATAAAGTGAAAAAAATTGTAGTCAATAACGGCAAATTAACCATCAGAGAGCTAGCAGAGGACTTGAACATTGCTTATGGTTCCGTTCAAAACATTTTAGTTAATGATTTGGGTTTCCGCCGTGTTGCAGCAAAGTTGGTGCCGAAAGAGCTGAATTGCATGCAAAAAGAGACCGCAATAACACCGCAAAAGACATGACTTCCAAGGCTGAATCCGACACAACATTTATCAAACGCATTATTACTGGATATGAGATGTGGATTTATGAGTACGACACGTAATCCAGACATCAGGCGAGTGAATGGCGTGCACCCAATGAGCCAAGAATGCGATGCTCTCGCTTTTCATGAACTACAACGGCGTTGTGCATCATGAATTCCTTTTGGAAAGTCAAACGATCAACAAGGAGTAATATTTGGGCGTTATGACACGTTTGCGTGAAGCAATTTGCCAAAAAGAAAGGATTTGTGCACGATAACATACCGTCGCACAATATCATCATTATCCACGACTTTTTGACCAAGAACGGAAAGAATACCATCCAACGGCCACCGAATTCGCCTGATTTGGAGCCCTGTGACTTCTTTCTGTTCAATCGAGTCAAAATACCACTACGGGGAACGCGTTTTAGCAGTCGAGAGAAGGTTATGGAAAAATCGAAGGCGGCTCTGATGGCCATAGCCAATACCGAGTATAAAAAATGTTTCGAAGATAGAATCAAGCGCTGAGTACTTTGAAGGGGACAATATCAATTTTAATGAATAATCTTTTCAATATCAAATAACTAAACAATTTTGACAAGAAAACGGAGCTAGCAGTGGCGGCTTGTGAGGGAGGGTGTTGGGGCGCCGTCCCTTTAACATATATCACAATAAGCAATTTTTCAGAGCAAAACACCATATTTTATTTCCGTTCAGTTTCTTTCCTTTAACTCATTTTCCTGGTTCACCTCCTATATAGGATTTCAATAGCACGAAAAGTAAAAAGGAAGGAGAAGAAAGCAAAAAAATATTCTTCAGCATTTTCTTCTACGCCCTTCTATTTTAAAAACCCACGAGCCGCCACTTGTAGCTAAACTTTAAACATGAGATGGAGTCCATGGATACGAGGTGTGTAAATAAAGTAATGATACTGGTGACGTGACATTCAATCTGGCAACACAGTTGGCTTCCTTTTTAGCAGGGAGGCAGGTCAGTATCTGATGCGTCTTCAGAACGAGTTTAGACTCCCTAGAGTCACTTAGTGGCCTTAAGCATTTTTTTTCGCAAACCGGATAATTTTAATACGTTTTGCAAATGAATGCGTCAAAACGCATGTATCTGTTGAAAGGTTAGACACATGTATCTGTTGAAAGGTTAGACGCATGCGTTGTTGAACGAGATACTTACTTAAGTGATTCAAATTATTTGTCTAGAGAACATATACAAACAATACACAAAACAAACAAAATACAAATATCCACACCATCAGCGATATTTGAACCTTTATGGCCGCAGCCATCGTCGAACCTTATTTCATACAAAAAAAATCAGTTCAAATATATGAAACATTCTGAAATTTAACTTCAGTACCATGTTAATTTTCTTTTCCAGTTCAAACTAGGCCGAAAAGCTGCCGAAACAGCTCGTGCTGTGAATGAAGCATTTGCCCCAGAAACCACTAATGAACGTACTGGGCAATAGTGGTTTAAAAAATTTCGTAGGGGTGATAAGAATCTTGAAGTTGATGAGCGTAGCGGTCGACCATCGGATGTTTACAACGACCAATTGAGGGCCTTAGTCGAAGCCAATCCGCATACAACTGTACTGCAGCTTGCCTCTGAATTAGACGTAACGCATGCGATGATTTCTAACCAAATCCAGGAAATCGGAATGTCAAAAAAGCTTGATAAATGGGTGACGCACGAATTTAATGAAAATCAAAAAATCGTCATTTTGCGTCAAGTGTCGTCAGCCATTCTTTGCGCAATAAAAATGTTTCCAAACGGATTGCGACGTGCGATGAAAAGTGGATTCGGTACGACAATCGACTCAGTGGTTGGAATGCGACGAAGCTCCACAACACTTCCCAAAATCGAAAATACACCAAAATAAGGTCATGGTGACTAGTGGTCTGCGACCGGTCCGATTCATCACAGCTTCCTGAACCCCGGTGAAACGATTACAGTGGAGAAGTATTGTCAGCAAATCCGATGAAATGCACAAAAACTGCGGCGCATGTCCACGGTATTGGTCAACACGATGGAACCAATTCTCTTCCATGACAACGTTGCATGAGTTGCTACGACACTCTCGACAATCCGCAATGGCATACCTGACCTCCCGCCTACCAATTACCACTTTTTCAAACATCTCAACAACTTCCTGTGTGAGAAATGCTTTAAAAATTAAAAGGATGCAAAAACTACCTTCAACGACTTCGTCACCTCCAGGACTCCGGTATTTTAACTAACCGGTATAAATAAACTTGTTTCTCGTTAGCAAAAGTGTGCTGATTGTAATGGCTTATTTTTCGATTAATAAAGATTTGTTTGAGATTAGATATGTGCATTTCAATTTAATGGTTAAAAACTGCAATAACTTTCTTAACAAACTAATACATAACTCACAATTCCACATAATCGTAAACATACTATATTATTATCGTATATTTAATATCTTACATTACCTAATATGATTCAAATAAAATAATTTTCCTTTACCTTCTCTAATGGCCAGTATCCAATCAATTCTATCTAACGATCGCAACGCTAAAAGAAACAAGGTATAATCGTCGTCCTGATGATAGCCAACGAGGAACGGAAACAACTCCCCTTCCACGCCAACTTCCTCGTTGGTGAAAAAGCACTGGGCCGATTCGATAGTATGGACCCTGTCCAGTTCCACTCGGCCTTTTTCTTTCCGCTTCTAAAACAAAACGAACCAAAAATTAGTTCATTGTTCTGTTTTATGTTCGGCTTTTTAATATCTTTGGTCGAAACAGAACAGAATGAAAGGAATTTACTTGTGTAAAAAAACGAAAACAATCCTATTTAGTTAATTTTTGTTAAAACTCTAAGGTAATACGATCCAGTATTTAAATACTCCCAAAAATATGTAACTTTTGGGAGTATTTAAAACTCTGATATGGCACAGAATATTATTAGGTCACGCAATATTATTATATCTTCATAACTGTCTGGATTATCTAGAGTGTTATTAATGTAATAACGACATAAATAGTATAATATTAAGCTGAGTCCACATCAATAAAAAATTGCGTTGTGCGGGCTGTATGTGTTGTATATGATACGCGTGCGTGACAATGTAGACGCTCTGACACACAAGGATACATACAAATATTTTCGCTGCAAGGCACGCACACAAACCATCTGTTGTCGGGTTTTCTCACGCACAGAATTTGTGTGGACGTTTTGTTGAAGTGAAATTAATGTAATTAGTGTTTTTAGTTAAAAATATATCTACGTAACGTGGCTATATTGAAATTTATTTCTTACTAATTTTTTATCTATTGAATAACTGATTGTAATCAAAACATATTATTATGTTGAAGAAGTGTACTGCATTCAAAATAATGAATAATTTAATCAAGAAGAGAAAAAATCACAAAAAAAGGCGTTATTGGATGAAGCATTTATACCAAAACAGAAAAGTATATACTACAGAAAATAAGAAAATAAATATATACACTAAAAAATATAAAGTACCTTAATTTTTAAGCTTGGTGGAATAACCTAATCAAGCATAAGGTATAAACATACCACTGTACACACAGACGGAGCGGGGCGTACAGCGCGCACAACACAAATATTTATGGACTTGCTTAGTAAATATTTTCGCCGCACAGTAAATTATACACAAACACAAATTCTTACTGGTGTGGACCCAGCTTTAGACTTTAAACGTAATGCGGTGATATAAATGTTCGTCCCAATTTTTGAAAAAAATTAAAGAACACTTTCTGTTCGATAACCTTTTGCACCTCCCCGGTAGATGCATAATCCCGTGCTCATAGATGTTCTGAGGTTTCTGGCTAAAGAACTATTCCAGGTGATTTTTCAAGCATTCCAAAAAAATTAAAGTTTTTTATCCAAGATATCGAGAGAGTACGGTGAATTGAACAAAACTGCCCAGTCAAGTTTTAGATTTATGTCGAGTGGCCAAAGACAGTGTGGTTTAGTATTGACTCGATGGAACAAAATACCCTTTCTGTTGACTAATTCAAAATTCGACCTCTTCTGGTTGATTGTTCGCTTTAATTTCTCCGAAAATACTAGTCTGGTCTTCAGGTAACAGCTCTCTTCTATTGGAACCTTCGGTGTGAAACACTAAACTCCAAGGGATTTACCGCTAAACACGAAATCATTTTTTAAAACTTAACGCACGTTTCGCTACATGTTAACATCATCAGATTAAATCATCTCCTGATGATTCTAATATTGTTAGCGAAACGCGCGTCTGTTATTTTATAAAACTGATTTGGTGTTTACTGGTAAATATCTTCGAGTTTGGAATTCCCTTCCAGCCAGTGACGACTCGTGGGTTTTTAAAGTGGGAGGGAATAGAAGAAAATAATGCTGCTGAAGATTTTTTTTTAGTTTCCCCTTCCTCCTTTTTACTTTTCGTGCTATTGAAACCCTATACAGGAGGTGAACCATTAAATGAAAGAAACTGAACGGAAATAAAATATGATGTTTTGCTCTGAAAAATTGTTTATTGTGATAAATAATGGACCCTAACGCCCTCCCTCACGAACCGCCACTACTTCCAGCACCACTAAATGCATAACATAACCTTATTCGGATGTAAACTGGGTTTGACGCTGGTTGACGGGACATCTCCGCGCTTACATTATACACAATCCATTTTCCATCACCTGTAACCATCCGCTGTAAAAATAGATCGATTTCGTTGCACTTCAATATAGAATCGCAAGCAGAAACTCGTATCAAATTTTTCACCGTTAGATCATACAGCACCCATACATCTGCCTTGCTAACCATTCCAAGTTGATGTAATCGCCTTGATACTGTTGATCTTGTTGATTTGAAGAATTTCTCCGAGCTGTCAAATTGTTCTAAGATGATCACTTTCAATTAGCGCCAATATTTCGTTTATATCAGCCTTGGCCGGTCATCCAGAGTGTGGTGCATCCCAAAGATTAAAATTGTTTTCACAAAACATTCTGAACCACTTATGGCACGTGTAATTGCGTCTGCGAAGCATTCTAGCCTGTTCGGAAATAAAAAACCTATATCCAAACTTTACACGTGTGAAGTAGGTAACACTTTAGTTTTACGATACAGTGCTATCTAACGCCAAAAACGTGACGAACTTTTCCATCAATCCAATAGTTTCCCCCTTACAAATTCTGGTATAGTCTCTGAAACTCGCATGTAGGAATTTGTACAGATTATTGTGATTAATGTTTAATATTTAACAAATTCTGGCAAAATTCAGATAGCACGGAATTTAAATTTACATTCAAGTCAACATGTACCAATTCCAATCCCAAAAATTAATGTCGCTATATAGTGATCCTTTGACGGTCAACGATCCTTGACCATGTCAACTTTATTTATGAAAAAGTACGTTGGAATAAACTTTTTTAGGATATAACGGCAATTCGATAATCCCTCTTGGGGATTGCTTTGAAAACAAAAATATTTAACTTTAATCGATATAAAAAGAAAAGCCCTAGTTTTATATTTCTCAATTATTTTAATATAAAACAAAACTTCAGCTAAAGCACAATTAATGTCTCAAGCTTAAAATGAGCAAACTTCATCAGAGAGAACGTGTCGAGTCTGATATCGACAACTCAGAACAAAGTAAGTTTTAGAAAGCAGCTAAAGTACGCGATAAATTGTTAATGTTACTCCTTTAACTTTTCCAAAACATTGACAATATAATAGACAAGATACAAAAAATAATAAAATGTCAGCCACTATACAAGTTTCGAAAATTCAATACTGAATTGTTTCTTTGTTAAAAAAAAATATTTTGTGACACTTCATGACTGGGTGAGAAATTAATATCTTTTGATAACCCTATGTAAATAAATAGATATTAGGGTTAGAGGAGCTATTTAGCGACTGGACCTACAGCTTAACGTGGGTTCCAAACCACGGTCATCAGCCACCGACAACCCAGGCCAGCATCCCTCTCAGACTATCAACCCTTAGTTATGTGCTTACCCATAAATCTATCAAGAAGCCTACCGACTGGCGAGTGACGCCTGTGAAGAAGCCCAATCGATGACTGCAATTTTAACTTCTTCGTCGTCGTTGCAAGAGTAAAGTCTGGACTGTAATGTGGATGATCCACTTCTCATCCAAAAGATCTGATTAGACATTATGTTTGTGTAGAAACATGTGGCCCTGCATTGTCATGGAGCAATATCACACCAGAAGATAGTAGACCACGCCGCTTGTTTTGTATGGTACGCCAAAGTTTTATTCAAGATGACACAATACGCATCAGAATTGATTGTTGTGCCTCTCACCATAAAATCTACAAGCAAAATCCCTTTCCTGTCCTAAAAGACAGTTGTCATGATCTTTCGTGCTGAAATTGTCTGTTTGGCTTTCACTCTGGTTAGCGACGATGCGTATCGCTATTCCATTGAATGTTACTTGGAATCAGGAGTAATGTGAGACACGCAAGTCTCATCACCGGTAACGATGTGGTCTAACAAATCATCTCCTTCCTGATTGTATTGAGTCAAAAACGATAAAGCACATCCAAATCAGACTTGGAATCCACCGAGAACACAATTTTCGATAATTCAGTTTCCCCGAAACGATGATGTACAAAACTGACCTTGAAACCGGTGGAAATTCACTTGATAACTTTGAAATCGTAAATAGTCGGTTCTCTCGAGTTTTGTTGTCCACATCGCGAACCAAATCTTCAGAAATCAGAGAAGGTCGGCCAGGGCGTGGCTCTGCATGCACATTAACCCGCCCCGTCCTTGAACATTCTCACCTACTTTCGTACTTTACTGTCACTCATAACATTATCATCGTAAAACTACAAATCTGAAGATGAATTTCCGCTGCTGCAAAGTTTCTGGCACTCAAGAATCGAATTACAGTTCGCATCTCACAGTTGGCGAGCAACTCAATTTTCTTAAACATTATAAACTTCTACAGCCCAGTACACAGACAGACGATACGGCTGCAAATAGCGCCTAAACGCACGCAAAGCATGCTGGGAGCAGACGCAAACTTTTAACGCGAAATTTTAAGTTAATTGTAAATAACTGCATATGTTTAATTTGTCATATAGTATATTACAGAAACTAGAATATATTTTTTAGCGTGTTGCAGCAGCCTTAAACTTGTCTATTGTTAATATTACTTCACAAAAGGTGTAAAACGAAATTGTATTGAGTCAAAAACGATAAAGCACGGCCAAATATCTTTGTTTTGTGATCGTCAGAAAGCCGACACCGAGAACACAATTTTCGATAATTCAGTTTCCCCGAAACAATGATGTACAAACCTGACCTTGAAACCGGTGGAAATTCATTTGATAATTTTGAAATCGTGAATTGTCGGTTCTCTTGAGTTTTGTTGTCCACATCACGAACCAAATCTTCAGAAATCAGAGAAGGTCGGCTAGAGCGTGGCTCATTATGCACATTAACCCATCCGTCCTTGAACATTCTCACCCACTTTCGAAGTTTACTGTCACTCATAGCATTATCATCGTAAAGCTCACAAATCTGAAGGTGAATTTCCGCTGCTGCCAAGTTTCTTGCACTGAAGAATTGAATAACAAATCGCATTTCACAGTCGGCGGGCGACTCAATTTTCTTAGACAATATAAACTTCTACAGCTCAGCACACAGACAGACGATACGGTTGCAAATGGCGCCTAAATGTACGCAAAACATGCTGGGAGCAGACGCGCACTTTTAATGCGAAGTTTTTAGCGTGTTGCAGCAGCCTTTAGCTTGAGTATGTCCAATGTTTGTAGTACCTCACGAAAGGTGAAAAACAACGAAGTTTTAAAATCACCTAGAAAACGTAATTTTAATAAAAGGGCAACCAATACTGCAGCTTTGGATACAAGTTCTATTCGTGACACCATTTATATCATGTATAAACTCAGTAAGTATTTGTAACCTAAGAATTGCAGAATAGACTATTCTTAATCACATATGTAGTTTATACGTAGTTAATTATTCATACTATTCACAGTATAATTTTCATGGGCACAAAGTTTTACGTATATCGCAAAACCACAGCATTTTCAACCCAATTGAACTTATATGGGGAATTGTAAAAAATTACTATAAATTACTATTACTAAATAAAGCACATGAGTAGAGATGGTAATACACAATAAGACTGTATAAATATGTGGCGTGACGCACTTCACACTGTTACTCCTAAGATATGGAAGAATACGACCACGCATACAGAAAATGAAATAATGAAATGGTATGACAGGGGGCATATACTTAATCAAAAAGAAATTCTTCCTTTATAAATATTGCAGATGATAGCAGTGATTCCGGCCACTACATTTCAGACTCCGATTAATAAAAATATAAGTGCTTACACATATTTCATTGTTTTGTACTTGCATATTATATATCAATAAATGTCATTGGTAATTATATAATCTTTTTATTTTAATAACCATTCAAATATTAAAAAATGCTGACGAAATGTGCTGAATCTATCTACCAGGTTTGTAAATATGAAACCACAATTTGCCCATAGATGGCTCTAGCTGTCAATGTAGTTACCATGAAACCGCGTCCTTGGCGCCAATTCCTTGTTGACATCTAAAAAAGATTTAAAATAATCAAAAGTTGCGATTTTCCGTGAGAAACGAAGAACGCGGAAGATCACCGAAAAATTTTGAAGACAGCCATTGTTGGATGAGGATGACGCTCAAACGCAACAACAACTCGCGGATCAATTAAATGTGACACGAGAAGCCGTCTCTATACCTTTGAAAGCCACAGAACAGATCCAGAAGATGGGAAAATCGGTTCCACAATAACTGATTAAAAGACAGCAGGAAACCCGAAAAACACTTGCGAAATGCTGCTCGCCAGGTACAAAAGAAAGTCATTTCTCCATCAAATTCTGACTGGCGATGAAAAGTGGATATATTTTGAGAATCCTAAGCATAAAAGATCATAAATAACTTCAGGCGAACCTTCGATGGTAAAATCAGAAAGGTGTGATCTATTATGAGCTGCTAAAACCTGGTGAAACGGTTAATACTGAACGCTACAGACAACAAATGATCGATCTGAATGAAGCTTTGCGGGAAAAAACGACCAGAATATCAAAAAAGGCAACACAAAGTGATTTTGCTTCATGATAATGCACGATCACACACATCAAAACTGGTCAAAGAAACGATTGATGCATTTAGCTGCACTTCACTTCTTACGAACATGTCCGAAAATGGCTCGATGACTGGTTTGCCTCAAAAGAGCAACAGTTTTTTTGGCGTGGCATTCACAAATTGTCAGACAGGTAGGAAAAATATATAGTTAGCGATGGGCAATACTTCGAATAAAATATGTTTTATATTAAAATATATTTTCTATACAAAAATTCCGGTTTCACATTTACATACCTAGTAGAGGTACTAAATTCAAGACATTTGTAATTCTTATAGTTGCTTAGTTATTTGCGTTTAATTTAGAGTTGATTTTTTAATTGTTATTAAAGTTTAAAATGTAAAAATAATTTGCTACAGTAAGGTTTTGATGTTTAATTACAATCTGGCAACGGGGCAATCTAAATATTGATCAAATGCTTAATGACGTGCATCGGATTTTATTTTGTACGAACTATATGTATTTATTGAAATCAACATTAAAAAAATCTTAAGTCCTATCTTATCTTAAACACGATTACTAAATTTATATATTATTTTAGCAGCAGTAAAAAAAGTTTTTCAAACAACAGTATTCATAGAATTAATACTATAAAAAATCAATTATACGAAATCGTTACAGTTTACGAGTGATACCAAAAATCGTCATCACGAGATTATACACAAGCTTCGAGATTATACACAAGCAAATTCCTTCTTTTTTTCAAATATTAGTGGCGTATTTATAATTGTATGAAATGCCTCTACTATTTTTGCCACAGCTCCTCTCTAGTGTTCGTTTCGTTACCATAAACTAAGTTTGAACCGTAATTTTCTATGCATCGATTCTGAAATACGTTGTCTTACTAACCTTGTATTATGAGCTAGGTGACTGTAAAGTAGATATCACATTTGAAATCTAATATTTAATGACACATTTTCAAAAAGTTGCGATAACACTTCTCTACAACACCGCCGCACACATTTATTGAAAATCGATGATGTTGGTGTACTGGTACAAAAGGATGTGAATTTTCTTCTGTACACACATGCTGATTGTGCATATTAAAAATGCTGCTTTTGGTAAAAATAGCTTAAGTAATTTAAGTAAATATAGCTTCGTCTGTTGATAAAATTGTGTGAAACAAATCATTTTCGGCGCATTTTTGAAGAAACGATATGGAGAAGTTGAATCTTATATTAGAATATAATACGATCCTAACTGCTATTCATGTAATATCCGTAAAACAGATGGGATATTTTTGTAAATATATACTTCTTGTATATAAATACATATAAATATATATATATATATATATATATATATATATATATATATATATATATATATATATATATATATATATATATATATATATATATATATATATATATATATATATATATATATATATATATATATATATATATATATATATATATATATATATATATATATATATATATATATCGATCCACTGCAGGATGAAGGTCTCTTTAGCATGCTTCCAACTTTCACGGTCCTGGGCTCACGGTCCTGGGCTCACGGTCCTGGGCTTTAATGACACATTTTCAAAAAGTTGCGGTAACACTTCTCTACAACACCGCCGCACACATTTATTGAAAATCGATGATGTTGGTGTACTGGTACAAAAGGATGTGAATTTTCTTCTGTACACACATGCTGATTGTGCATATTAAAAATGCTGCTTTTGGTAAAAATAGCTTAAGTAATTTAAGTAAATATAGCTTCGTCTGTTGATAAAATTGTGTGAAACAAATCATTTTCGGCGCATTTTTGAAGAAACGATATGGAGAAGTTGAATCTTATATTAGAATATAATACGATCCTAACTGCTTTTCATGTAATATCCGTAAAACAGATGGGATATTTTTGTAAATATATACTTCTTGTATATAAATACATATAAATATATATATATATATATATATATATATATATATATATATATATATATATATATATATATATATATATATATATATATATATATATATATATATATATATATATATATATATATATATATATATATATATATATATATATATATCGATCCACTGCAGGATGAAGGTCTCTTTAGCATGCTTCCAACTTTCACGGTCCTGGGCTTTCCTCTGCCACTCTGATCCAATGTCATCAATCCATCGTGCTTTCGGTCCTCTTCGCGGACGTTTGCGATCAAGCGGTATCCACTCCAGGATTGCCTTGATCCATCTGTCATCGCATCACCTCGCTATATGACCTGCCCATCTCCATTTCAATTGCTTTACTCTTCCAATGATGTCACAGACTTTCGTTTGTTCCCTGATTCATGCGCAGGACTTTCTCTGTCTCGTCTTGTAATGCCAAGCAAACATCTTTCCATTCCCTTCTATGCTACCCGAAATTTTTGAATTGATTGCGATGTGAGTGTCCAGGTGTCACTTCCGTATATCATAACGGGTAGAACGCACTGATCGAAGACTTTTCAGGCAAAATAAAAGTCTGCTCTTAAACACAATGTTGAGCCTGCCTGCCAAATGCCTGCCAGCCACATTTAACACGCCGTTCCACCTCCCGGACGGATATATATATATATATATATATATATATATATATATATATATATATATATATATATATATATATATATATATATATATATATATATATATATATATATATATATATATTCGGAAAGGCTTCCGCGGTCGGTAATATTAGAATTACTAGGTTCTCGAGTAGAACCGCAAATCTAGTTGATTTACCCCGACGTCTCAATCTGCCTACTCTACTCTCTGTTGGGTTCACAACTAGAAAAATTGTGTATATATACCGAAATGTATAACGGTAGAACAAGAGGACATTTTGCACTAGGCGTTGGGAGGTATCTACAGGAATTAGCAAATCTACCTTTTCAAGAGTTTTCCATAAAGAAAAATTGTTTCCTTGCCATTTTTCGCCTGTTCAAAATTTATTGCCACAAGATTTTCCGGTTAGATCAGAATTTTATCAAAATCTACTACATAAAAAAATCGAAGACCCAATGTTCTTGAAAAAGATATTGTTTACTGACGAGGCAACTTTTATCAGACGTGGATTTTTTAACTGGCGAAATAATCATTATTACGCCATGGAAAATCCATCTACCAAGAGAGCGACATTTCCAGCGCGAATTTTCAATTAACATTTGGTGTGGCATTATCGACAATTTTTTAATCGGCCCATTTAGGTTTCCGCAAAGAGTGAATGGAGATTTGTGCAGTTTTTAGAAAATGATGTATTAGACCTTTTGAGCGGTATACCTCTAAACTTAAGACAAGACATCGCCAGCCCATTTTACTGTTGCAGTGCGAAATCATTTGAATCAACGTTTTCTACATCGATGGAGTGGACGCGGTGGTAAGTTTCCTTGGCCACCTTGTAGCCCAGACATTAATCCGTTAGCCTTTTATTTGTGGGGTCATATGAAGTCTTTGTTTGCCATGATGAAATCAATACACGAGACGAACTTTTACAAAAAATTCAACAAGCAGCCAATGTTATTAGAAATGAAGAAAATATTTTCTCAGATGTGAGGTGTCACTTAACAAAGAGCCTGCGAAAGTGTATTAAGGTAAACGGTGGACACTTTCAAAACCTACTGAAGTAAATTTCAAAAAATTGATATTTTAAATAAACGTCCGTCGTATTTTTAATATTTTAATGTTTTTTTTCCACATATTCAAGGCACACTTTGTGAATTGCAGATTTTTCAGCCATCGACAAGATGTGCAATCGAATATTCGAACACGAATACCTCGCAAATGGCGTGAGATATTGATATTGACCAAGGGTACCTTTTTTACGAGGGAATTATAACTATTCTCTATTTTGAAGTGAAAATATTGCCAGCTTTATAGGGTAAAAAAATATGAGCGAATTAATTCTCCACAGAATATTCAAGCACCCTCTAGAAACTAGGGGCAAACTAGTACCAAACTCGGATTTGTCTGCACTGCATCTACATCTTGTAAAAAAGCTAGCCCAAGTAAATATATAAGTTTAATTTAAAGGTTGTTAAGCACACAACATACAGTTTAAATATTGTCCTTTCCTACTATTATAGACCCCAATAATCGAAAATAGATACGTTACTTATTGCATCCAGAAAATATATAAAAAACTGAAATTTTCTTCAGTGATCTTTGTAGCTTCTTCAAAAAGACAATGGCAAATGGTATAATTTTTGTATTATACATCCATAAAAAATATTTGATTTTGACGAAAATCTTAATAACACATTATTTGCCTATCTAATTAGTCTACAAAATCTTGTTATATGAAAAATTATATAGTTATATAGAAATAATACTATTCCAAAAAATACAAAATAAACATCAAAGATAACAGAATGTGGACCTAACATTGCTGCAGGGGAGATCATTCTACAATTAGCCCTTGAATGAGTCACTCAATATATAAGTACGGCAAATTGATGTGAAAATACAATTTGTAACTGCACATTACCTTCTAAGCTAAATTAGTTAATGTAAAGCAATCTGCCAGTGAGAGTAAAAAAGCTTGATGATTTCTCAACATACTCAAAATCATAACAACGATCGAAAATAACCAAAATTAACTTTTATTTTAATTAAAATTATTGTGCAACTTACTTTTTTGTCTTAGAAGAAATGATTTAAAACATCTTTTTGTATATTTTTACATATTATACCCATTTTCTTTTAAATGTATAAAAATCTAACAGAGAACTAACCACACGTACTCTGCGCGAAAGATCGACTGTGTCCCACCCAGTTTGTGCGCGCATACACCGCCACCCTCTCTCGGAAAAAGGGGGATGAGAATTAACATAAACGAGGGTGGAAGTTGGATGGAGGTAGCAATAATTAGAAAAATCAATTTTGTGCGTGTAGAAAACTAACAATTGTGAGAGTGGGCACACTAGTTTAATAATTGTGCTTCACTATCCTCACTTGGACGAACTTAAAACAATAATATAATACTTATTAAAGATACTGAGCAGTATTTATTCAAATATGACAGTCCAAATATATCCACAGAATATATATTCCTCAATCAACAGAATAGGTAGTTCTTACACCAAGGATATTTTATACAATGGAGAACAAAAAATGCAACACTACGAAAAATATTTTGCAAAATTCAAATGTCACAGACTCAACAGAGATCGACATCGCAGCCTCTTAAAACAAACTGCACTCTTTTGCGATTTTTATGCGGCCTGGCGTTCTTACTACACACGACAGGCTGCAATATTTCGGTTACATTACGGGCTACATTCAACTTAACATTAAGCATTATCTTCATCTGATGGTTGCCTAATTTTGCTAAATTTCGCCTGTCAGTAAACAAAACCTAAGCTCGTTATTAAAACAAATAAAGTTTCATTTCAGGCCCCATTCAATTCTAACTGGGCACAATTCAAAATGCCGTGTCTGGTGGTCCGCTGTAAGAGGAAGCACAATAAGGACGCATCCACGTTGCAGACAAATGTCCATTAACAGTCATCTTTGAAATCCATCGAGTCCTACCAGTAGTTGCAACAAAAGCATTATGCATTTAGCGAATATTTTCATATTCAAAAAACAAGGACATTTTTTCCAGTGCTCCACGTAATAAATCAACCCCTCAATCTTCAGCAATACTGAGACGGAGACCTGACGTTTGGGGGCTGGAGCAACAAAAAATGAGCAATTATTGCGTGGAGCACGGAAAAAAAACTTGTTTTTTAAATATTTTTAATATATTCTCCACTAGCCCACTTGCAACTCTTCATAGATATCTTCATGTTGGTTTCGTACTACAAGTAGTCAAAGATGCTGTTCACATCCTTGAATACTTCTAGCATAACCCTAACCTCGTACTTGCCTAACTCTGATTCTCAAATCATCCATGTTCTCATAATGGTGGAACTAGCAAAAGTACAATTGCTTCGTTTTCCTTTAACTTACTCCTTTATAATTTTTTTTCTTTATTTGGGTTTTTCGCCACTATCTAAAATTCAAAAAATATTAAAAATACCTGTTCTTATATTGTTATTATGTTGTTAGGAAAACGGGGGGAGAGTACCCTCCGAAACGTTAACGTTAAAAGTTTGTACACATTTTTATATCTAAGTAAATAACATTTTTATATCTTGAAAATTTTGTTCGTTAGGCTAATTTATTACAAAAAAGAATCACTGAGAAATTTGTCTCCGTTTGGTTTTTTGTTTTTACCCAGTGATTCTTTCTTTACATAAGAAGAGGTATTTTTGATATTTTTTGAGTTTTAGATAGGGGCGAAAACCCCAATAAAGGAAAAAATATATGAACACGCCACAATCATTCAGACATTACTTACTCCTTTATAAACTGGCTTCTTTCATTCCAATATTTTATTCCTTGTTTGTTGTTATTGGTGGTTTTGCAGTCCTGTATCTCGTGACAATATTATTTTGTTTGTCATATTGTACATTCAAATTATTAATAAAGCAGAATGGAACGTTGACTTAAAGGCCTTAAAGGTGTTGTAACAAAATCTTCTACCGAAAGTTCAAAAGTGGTACGCCCGGAGGATGTACGCCGCGACAATTCCCGATCAAAAGGGTGTAGCGACGACGACAATCTCCACGGTTTAAAATAGTAAAATATATAACGATACATTACAAGCGAAAAAAAGGAAATATAATGAATCATACATCAATCTCGGATTTCTTGATTCTGACGGCTCACCTTTCTGTATGTTATGTAGTAAACTACTTCCTAATAGTTCTATGGTACCTGCCAAGATGCGCCGACATTTAGAAACTGTACACCCCTAGTTTAAAGATAACAATGAAGAATTTTTTGTGCATAAAAATGAACAATTATTGAAAAGCCAAAAAACTATGATGCATACGACCCAAACTGTAAATAAAAAGGCCACGGAGGCATCGTATTTAGTTAGCTATCGCATTGCACAAGTGGGTGAAGCGCACACTATCGCTGAGATTGATAAAACCGTATGTGTTAGACAACACAATGTATGCTCGAAGAACAATCTGCAAAACATCTTTCTACAGTGCCGCTTTCAAACGATACTGTTTCACGCCGAATTCATGACCTAGCAAGCTACGTCAAACAAGAACTAGTTGCACATCTACAAAAAAACTAATTCGTGCAAATGGATGAGTCGACTCATATTGCTGGCCTGGGCATCTTACTAGTTATTCTACGATATCCATATAAACATTATTTTGAAGAGGAAATGCTATGTGCTCATCGCTGCCCACTAACATTATCGGAGAAGAAATTTTTAACAAAAGAAATATATTTTTTGAAGAAAACCATCTCAATTGGAATGATTCCATCAACATTTGTACAGATGGGGCCAAACCAATGACAGGTAAAACAGCAGGAACAGTATCATGAATAAAAAGTAGAGCGCCTAATTGTGGTACCAGTCATTGCATCCTGCATAAACAGACACTCGCGATTAAGCAAATGCCACAACTCTAAAACTGGTTCAGAATGATTTCACTATTATGTGAAGATTATAACAGCAAACATAAAACACTACTGCTCCATACAGAAGTGATATGGTTATTTCGGGGTAAAACTTTAACAAGGTTATTTGAACTTACAGCAGAATTACAAACTTTTTTACAGATATTTCTATTAATTTGAAAGACCGTTTGTATGATAGAACTTGGTTGTTCAGACTATCATTCATGGCAGATATGTTCCAAAACTTAACGAATTAAATTTGTCATTACAAGGTAAACAGACAACAGTGTTCAACGCTAGTAACAATATATTAGATTTTTGGACTATTTGTGTTGGTAAGAGAGAAATAGAAAGTTTTTCATCGCTCAGTGAATTCGTTAGCGACTCAGAAATCTTTCAAGATGATATGTTTGAAGAAATGGTCCAATATCTCAATGCTGTGCGCGCATCTTTTAAGACGTATTTTCCCGAAGGACAGAATACAAAAATTAAAATGAATTTATGAATTCAAAATCCTTTTGTAACCAACTTGCAAAAGCCCGAAAGTATGTCAAACGAGATTTATGAATCATTTTTAGAAATGTCATCAGACACCAGTATGGAGTTACTGTTCAAAACAATGCCTCTGAACAATTTTTGGTGTAGGATCCGTGATGAATATCCACTTCTTGTCACAAAGACCCTGAATGTTCTTCTCCCGTTCCCAACAACTTACTTGTGCAAAACAGGATTCTCAACCTATGCAGCTACAAAAACAAAATACCACTATAGACTGGATGCCGAACCTGATATGAGACTTCAACTGTCTTCTATCAAGCCAAAAATATAAATATTTCATACCTCCCATTATATATTTGATTATAATGTAACATGATTATTAATAAAGAATACACATAAACCAGTTTTTGATTATTTTAGGGCTCCATCAAATATTTCGCTTTCCAAAAGGGTTCAGTCGCCAAAAAAGTTTGAGAACCGCTGCTCTAATTGATGTGTTGTTAGCCAAAGATTGTATAACTTTTAATGAATAAGTATCAAAATTGTTCGAATAAAACACAAACTATATATTTATAAATTTAATTTCACTTCCTTCTTTTCAAAATAATCCTTTCCCAATTTTACGGTTTTTTCAAATCATCGTAGCATCTCTTAGTATAATTAAAATATGCGCTTGAAAACTCCTAGCGAATTATCTTTGATTATAGCTAAGTACTCAAACCGGTAACCCCAAAGTTATTTCAGCCGAGGCACTAGGAAAAAGTTACACGATGATATATTAAACGAATACAAAGTTTATAGAATTATATTTTTAAAATGTTTACGAAGGAGTGGCAAAGAAGAGGGACATATGTGCAAGAGCATTATGGTCGGAGAGCTTTGGCATAAACTAAATGATGTTTCCAACACGATCAAATGTATCTGTAATTGTCAATCATCACAGAAACACTGATTAGTACGAGATGTGTACATAAAGTGATTAGACTAATGACGTAGCGTTCGATTTGGCAACACTGTTCATTCCCCTTTGGAGGAGAGACAGGCCAACATCTGACATTCCTGCAATACGAGTTTGGACTCCCTAGAGTCACTTGATGGTACACAGCAATCCTTTTCGTGAACCGGATTTTTCTAGTCGGTAGTATGAGGTGAATTTTTCAATCTCTGCATCGAGCCCTGAAGGAAAAACGACCAGAATACGCCCAAAGAAACAATAAAGTTATTTTTGACATGACAATTCTTGGCTCCATGTTGCAAAACTTCTAAAAAACTATTTGGAAAACGTTAAATGGAACGCCCTACCCCACCCGCCGTATTCACCGGACCATTTCGGACTACCACTTATTTCGATCGAAGCATCACGGACTTTCAGAACAACACTTACATTCATACGAAGTAGTGAAAAATTGGCTTGATGAATGGTTAACCTTAAAAAACCAAAAGTTCTTTTGGCGCGCAACCCATTGTTTGACAGAAAAATTGAAAAAGGTAATAGCTAATGATGGCCAATACTTTGATTATTAAGTAATTTATTTTGTTAAGAAAATAAACGCTCACATTTTGGAAAAAATCGACGTTATTAACTGAAACAACTAGAATATAGTACCTAGAATATACACACCTAGAATGTAGAATAAGCGAATTAACCAACCAAACACCAAGAATAAATATTATGGCTGGTCAATATTTGTCACGTCTTTCTTCAGCAGACCCACGTCTGCCTATAACTTACGCAACTGCCTATAACTTAAGCAACTGCTTAAGAATACGTTTGCTTTTGTAAAAGCCCTGCCCTGTGTTGAATATACTGAAGACGGTTTTCTTAATATCCGAAATCAAGTAAAAAAACGCTCATATAAATAAAATTGTAAATAAAATATAACTACCAGGTAATCCATGAACCCGTTGATAATTCCATAAGAATAATTTTAATTGTATTACAATAAAATAATAATAAATGTGATTACAAGGCAGAAATGTTTTGTATCTGCTGCATATAAGATTTTTTTACCAAATTACGGCTCTGATATTAAAAACATACTAAGCTCAACAGATCAGTATTTGAAGATTTTATTATTTTTGTTTCAATTTATATTTGTAAAAAATGATTGTAACATACGTATATCAAATGATTGCATATCATAGCAAAATATTCTTAAACCTACACACTTGCTTTTGCATACATGATGAGAAATAAATAGCTGGCAAAAAAATGAACATAAAATGAAAAAATCAAGGCCGAAAAAGGGAGGACAATTTTAAAGAGTTTGACATGTTGTACGTTTTGAAAGTCATAAAAACAGTTGGAAAATCATTAGAAGTGTATTGAGCTTGAAAGAAATTGCGTTGAAAAGCGTATCGATTGCAAGTATCTGACTTTACCCTCGTACATTATTCGGTTCTTCCAGTTTTCAGCTGGCCAATTTTTGGGATATTGTGCCCATAATAATCATCTTCTTTAAAAGTGGACAAATAGTTTTTACATGTGTATAAATTCGTAATTCAGCAAAAATTAATCAAATGTTTATGACAATTCCAGGCACTTTCTTAGCTCATTGTTAATTGTATAATGAAATATTTAAATCCGGAATCGTAAATCCCTGATTGGGCTTAAATATATAACGTGACTCTTGCGCTACTATTGTATCTTCCGCCTCTTTGCTTTACTATTTATCTGTTATTTGTTATCGCTTAGTGAACGACAATATGTATGAACAACTATAGATAACCGACGGGAAACTAAAAAGCAGATAAAATAACCCTTGTTTGGGTTTGACAATAACAAATAAAAAATAGGTTCCAAACTTGAACACGTTGAAGTACTTGAGAGGTATCGCAATAATATACATAAATTAAATAAGCCAAAAATTTGATAACATGGTTATAAAATCATGGTTATAGAACCAAATATGGATTTGATGCATAATAAAAGCCAATAAAATCCATAAAACATTAATATTAAAAACCATTAGACTATCCCAAGCTAAATACCAATCAGAAAAAAATTAAAACCAATCAACAAAAAAAAAGACTAATTTTGTTTATAAATAAAATGACAAATGAAAATATTGTGTTACTTTAATAATAATACAAAATGTGGGTGAATAACCAAAAAATTCGGAGTGCATAACACCAGAATCACAGAGCGAGAAATTAAAAAAATAAATAATTAAATCATGACCGTTGTTTAGCTTTAACGAAATTAAATTAAAACAAGCGCAAAACAATACAAGTAAATGAAAATCACTACAAACAATATTTGACCGTCCAATATACTCGTACACATGTAGTCAAAGCAGAATAAGGCAAAATAAACTAACTGATATAGAAATAGCAACGCTCAGAGGGGGTTGTTTGATTTTACTAATACTTTGATACAAAATGGGTACTGCAGAAATGAATAGATTATTAAAATTTGGTAAAGATACAAGGTATGTAAATGAGTAGTGAGAGTAATTGTTTATAATTTTTTTATTCAATTGAAATTTTTACATTGTCTCTTCATAGCAGTGCTGGAACTCAGATACTGGAATCGCCTTTAGCTGGTCAGTTAAGGCATTTTCAATGTTAAAAGATTCAGATTAAATCATCTCCTGATGATGCTAACATGGTTAGCGAAACGTGCGTCTAGCAGTTCAAAAAAGTTATTTGGTGTTTAGTGGTAAATCTCTTCAAGTTTGGTGTTTCACACCAAAGGTTCCAATAGAAGAATTGATTTTCAATGTTCTCTAATGTTCCAAAATGGTTTCCTTTGAAGTGATCTTTCAATGTTGGGAAAACGAAAAAGTCCCGAAGGCTCAAATCTGCTGAATAAGAGGGCTGCGGAGACCCAGAGTGATGTTTTAACTTGTCAAAAAGTTGTTAATTGGACCCAGATTTCAGAATACCCAGGTATTATGAAGTTCGGTCTCACACAAATGAGCTTTTTTCGAAGTCATTCAATAACTTCTCGGTAAAAATGTTGCCTTACCGCTTGGCCTTGAGGCACACATTCTTTTTATTCAAATCAGCGTGTTTTTGATCTTTGATTTGCTAATTGACAATTTTTGGCCATAGTGAGGTTGAAGTGTTTCATTTCTGAACTCCGGAATTCCGGGTCGTATTCGAAAATCCAAGACTCCTTTTGATCCTGCAAAAAGTTTTTCGTAACCATTTTCGCGCAGATTTTTTTTTTTCATTCGCAATTAATTGGTTAAAATATGATGAACAGTTGTACGAGTCAAATTTAACTCTTCCCCGGTTATTCCAATTATCGCATATGTTCAGAATGCACATGATTATGTGGACATTTTCCTCAGTTCTTGTAGTTAAATGCCTTCCGATGCGTGATTCATCTTCAATCGAGTCTCGGCCTGAGAATACCTTAAACCACCTGAAAACCTGAGCTCTTGACAAAATACTATTTCCAAAGGCCTGCTAAAGTTTTGAAAAAGCTTCAGTCGCACTGGATTCAAGCCTAAAACTAAATTTAATAGCATAACGTTGGTCGAAATTAATGTGATTCGTTTTCAGAACCCACTATAGGTGCTATTATTTACACCCACTCAGGTGCTATTATTTGTCAGTATTATATATATATATATATATATATATATATATATATATATATATATATATATATATATATATATATATATATATATATATATATATATAATAAATCAAAAAATTTAAACATACAGAAAAGCAATAATATTTATTTAATACATATAAATAAATAATATTTTGTATAATATTTGTATATACTTTAATTTGTATTAGAAATATAGAAAAAACTTTCAAAAGATTTCACAGAACTCACCACTAAATTTAAAAAATAAAAAACACAAATCAATTAAGCAAAAAATAAGAATTTGTATGTAAACAAAACATTATATAACTAACCATTTATATTTATTTAATATAAAAAAAATGTAGGTAATTGACCAAACATTTATCGAAAAAATAAACTTTTTTATTGTACATGATGTGCCAACAAAATTTTAACAAATTAAGATTGAAATTGAAAATTGATTGATTGAGAATTTTAATTAATTAAGATTATAACCAATAGTTGTTAATTATAAACACTATTTTGTATAATAATGTTTTAATACGCGGATGGGCTAAAATGTCCGTGGAATGAAAACAAAAAAATAGAACACTGCTGTTTGAAATATCGTTTATATTTCAACATAATCCCCTGCCACCTCGATACATTTGATCAAGCGCTGAGCCAAAAGTTCTTGTCTAAATAATAATCAAAACTTTTATACATTTGCTCAAATACATTTGTGCCTCACAATTGAATTCACGAAGGCAGTTGGATGAATCTCTAAAGGAAAATGAAGCAGTCAATTTCTTCATAGCAAAATTTGTTATTCAATGATTTCCTGATTACTTGATTCTTATTACAAATATTCATTTTACGTTATCAAAAAATTTTCTGGTCAATCGAGTACCAAGTGAGAACACTTCGCAACCTAAATTAAAAAAAAAACTGAGACCGGTTCATTACAAGAGACCAAGCTTCCATAACATATGCAATGTTCTCTCATTCAAAATAAAATATCGCTGCAGTAAGTGAAAGTGTGTCGAATGATTTATAAACACCAGTTCGTCGATATTTTCAACAATTGTCTCTTTCCACCGCCACATTACACCATATATTGACGGAAGACCTAAGCTAACATGCTTATAAGATTCAACTAACTCAATAACTGAAAATTAAACTTTGCTGCTGATAATTTTTTTTTTCCAGATTGTGTTTATAATATAGTGCATTTCCATCTTGGCCGCTATATCAATAAGCAAAACTATCGTATGAGCCTCGGGAAGTTAAAAGCCGATTCAAAAGAAGCAGTCAGAACCTAACAGAAAACATGGCACGGCAATTGCCCTACTCGATGTCGAAAGGGCTTTCGACAGGGTATGGCATGCGCTGATCTATAAGATGATCGAGATGGGATTCCCCGAGTGGATCACCGAGCTGATTGACTCATACCTAGGAGAACGAAGTTTCTCTGTGAAAATGGGTGTAGTCAAATCGGCCAGAAGATGGATGGAGGCTGGAGTACCGCAAGGAGCGGTGTTAGCGCCCCATCTCTACAACTTATACACCAGTGATATTCCTAGGAAGAATAACACTAGGATAGCCCTGTAGGCCGTCGGATACGTCCAGGAACACCTGGATGATCTGATTGAATGGCTGATAGCCTGGAGGATGCAGAGAATGAACAGACCCGGTCACCAACTGAAAATCGAGGATGAAAGAGTGGCATGGACTAATACTGTAAAATATCTTGGTGTCACCTTTGATAAGATGTCACGGAAGCAACATGCGAAGAACGCACGGATTAAAGTCGTGAGAATTGCGAAGATGGCTTACCCACTAATTTGCAGAACCAGCAGATTAGACGTGAAGCTAAAGATCATAATGATTAAATCATTAGTGAGAAGCGTTATGATGTACGGATCGATCGCATGGGGTTACGCGGCAAAATCCTACATCAAGCTACTAGAAAGCTACAAGAACAAGCTAGTGAGGGTAGTTCTCAATGCCCCCTCGTACATCTCCAATGTACAGATACACAGAGAGATGATGTGGACTCCCTTTATGCAGTGCATGCAAGAAAAGGCAGATAAAGCCTTCTTGAAGATAAATGACCACCCAAATCAAAAACTGCGAAGGTTAACGGACTACCGTCCGGAAGACATTGCAGCTTTAGATGGCAGACGGCACAGAAGACCGAACTCCAATTTTTGGAGAACTAAGTTGACTGTTGCCCAAAGTGGGACCATTCATCGAGGGAAGGGACTCCATGTCCCAGTTTGGAGAAAAAAGAAATTCGTGAAGTGAAAGTGTTCTCTCTCTTTCAGGAAATCAAAGAAAGATGACATTAGCCTAAAGACGTTCAGTGTCATCGGCAAATGGATTAAGACTACTCCCCTTCTGGTACTTATCCCCCAGAGGGGAGTGGTGCGAAGCGCTTGGCCCACTCCGGCCAGCGGCCAAGCAGCGGAAACACCAGAGAAGATAACGGTTTTGTGAGTAACTTTCGACTACGGAAAGCTTATCCTATCTTACCAACAGTGAAGTTTCGGGATTATTTTAGAAAACAATATTGGGTGGATGGAGGGCGCGAACGAACAGTAACCAATCACTGTTCGGTGCAACATCCAAGCCGTTCCAGCTGAAATAGAGCCAAAAAATGCAACATTTTGAAAAAAGTATCGTCGTGATTTGATAGAATTGTCAAAACGGGTATTTGGACAAGTGACTTAATACATAACTACCGTGTATGCATATTTTAAATTCATCTCAATTAATTGTCGTTTTATTATTAAAAAAAAACATAAAAAAACAATAAATACACTGAATGTCCAGAGTTAAAACTGGCAGCAAAAGCAGGTGAGTAATTCTGCGGCACATTAATGCTCAAGTCGATAACGCAAAAGAGATTAAGGGCCGGTTCTATAATGCAAGAATATACCAGGTATAAGCTATACTTGGAATAAACCCCCGTTACGCCCGCGCGTTTCAGATTGTATTCCAAGTATAGCTTATACCTGTTACATTCTTACATTGTAGAACGGGCCCTAAAGAGTTTACAACAAACTAAACTGAGAAGATGAACTGCACACGGTTTAGAACCGGTTTTATAATGCAAGAATATACCAGATATAAGCTATACTTGAAATAAAATTTGAAACGCCCGCCCTTTGTTTTAAATTTTAGTATGGCTTATACCTGGTATATTCTTGCATTGTAGAACCGGCCCTTATATGCAAACTATTTTCTCTCGCCATCCCACTACTATTTTGTTCGATGCCTTCAACTTTACCTAGCTAATGAGCACTTTAAAGTAGTTAACTATACAAAACACCGAATTCATTTGAATGCCTATTATATAAGGAAAAAATCATCTAACATTTCTAGTTGAAGATTTGAGGTCGAAAAAAGAACATTTAACATATCGATTAAGAACAAAATTTAAATCGACACAACTTCAATATCACCAGTATTTCCATTCTTCTATTGGAACCTTCAGTGTGAAACGGTAAACTCGAAGAGATTTACTACTAAACACCAAATTAAATTATTTAATTATTTAATTGAGCGCGCATTTCACTAACCATGTTAGCATCATCAGGAAATAATTCAATCTAATTTTAAAACTAAACTATGTTCTACTTATGTGACAACCGTACCTAATGAAGCGTGTTAAAATTATGAACCATGAAGTAAACCAAGTGTTACATTAATAACACATGTCTACAAAATAAAAAAAAATTGGTGCCGCCGAGACTTAAACGTAATTTTAAAGTATAGTGTCTAGCAACACTCTCGGTAACATTAAATTATAAAAAGTACTTACACTTTTTAATTTACTCAGATTGATATTTTCATCTCGGCAGCCATTTAGCTTGTTTATTTTTGTTGTTTGTTCAATTAAAAATGTTAGTAAATAAAACCTGGGAGATATCATCGTTAAAACGATCTTGTTTAAAAGACCCGAATATTTTTTGATAATTTTGTGGCGAGTATACATACGGTGAAAAAGTTTCGAAAACCTATATCAGAATTTGTGCAAAATGCGTATTTCGCTTACTTTAGCTTGAAAATCAAAGACGCTGATAAACCCCGGATTTCAAACAATGTTTGCAAAATGTGTAGTGAACATTTAGGCAATGGACGAATGGTAAAAGAAGTCAATTGAAGTTTGGTGTGCCTATGATTTGAAAAGAACCAAAAAATCACTACGATGGCTGTTATGGAACTTGGTATTAATCGAAAAAATAATAGCCTATCCAGATCTGCGGTCTGCTAAAAGACCTGTTTCTAATTCAAAAGACGTCCCTGGTCCAACTTTTTGTGGACGGTCTGATCTTTCAAGTACAGAATGTACTACAACCGAAGATAGGTAAGCTTGTACTAGCGAAGTGATAATTTTGAAGCTACGTCGTCAAAACCCCTAATTTTTACTCAAGACGCGTTAAGTGACCAGTGACCTCGACCTTTCAAAAGAAAGATCAGAACTGTTGGCAACCAGACTCAAAGAGAGGAATTTACTTTCTCCAGGTACTAAAATTACATGTTATCATACTCGAGAAAAAGTACTGCTTCCCTGTTTTTGCTCAGAAAATGATGTCAGTGGTATTTCATCAAATATGGGTTTCTTGAACTATGAGCCAAATGAATGGAGACTTTTATAGACAGTTCCAACCAAAGTTTAAAATGTGTTTTGGTACATGATGGCATGATGCGGTTCCCATTGCTCATTCCACTAAATTAAAGGAGTATGAAACCATATCTCTTGTATTGCCAAACTCAAGTACCATGATCATAGCTGGCTTATATGCGTTAATTTAATAATGGTAAACTTTTTATTGGGCTAACAAAGCGGCTACACGAAATTTCCACATTTTCTCTGTTTGTGAGATAGCAGAACAAAAAACGAGGATTAGATTCAAACAAACTGGCCTGAAAGAAAAGACTTAACACTTGGGGAACAAAATATCATAAATACACCGTTAGTTACTAGAAGGAAAATAATTTTGCCGCCATTGCACATAAAATTAGGTCTAATGAAACAGTATGTCAAAATAATGGATAAAAATGGTTCCTGTTTTAATTATATATCGAGAAAATTTCCTGATTTGAGCAATGAGAAACGCCGGCATTTTTGATGGGCCGCAAATTAGGCTTTTGATGAAAGATCCAGTTTCGTAGTTCATTAGCCTAGTTTTCTTTCGACAATGTTGTAAAAAATATCCTAAAGAATTATAAGTTGAAGAAAATTGTCGCGAATTGGTGTAAAACATGCTAGAAAATTTGGATGTAACATGAGCATCAAAGTTCACTACCTCCACAATCATTTTGACAAACTTCCGGACGACCTTGGCTCTTACAGTGAAGAACAAGGAGAGCGATTTCATCAGGGCCTAAAAAATATGGAAGAAAGGTACCAAGGCCGATGGGATGAACACATGATGGCTGATTATTGCTGGAGTATCATGCGTGAGTGCCTGGAAGGAACTCACTCGAAGAAATCACGAAAAAGAAATTTTCTCTATATTTAATAATGTAACAAAAGTAAAAAATATGAAATAATCGTATTTTTTCGACACCTTTCATATCTAACTACACGTACCAGCATAATGAGCATATTCAAAAACAGTTTTAGTCTTTCCGGCACCAAATCCACTGTAGACCTGTATAATTGAAAAACTTGCTGAATGAAATAGGTCCTTTATACCAGTTCATGGTTTTCTTACATGCTATTTGAATGCTTCCATATGCATCCAAAACCATATTAATAATTTACACATTTAACAATTCTTAGGTTACTAATATTTACAGTATGGTCATGCCATATCTAATTTGGGCAAAAGTTCTTTATATCTAGTTAATATGGATTTTTTAGTTTGCCCAACATACAATCGATACTTCGATCAAAATATTGACAACTAAATTCGTAAATCCCCGATATCTCATTTTGGTCCACTTTATCCTTTGAAGTACCTAGGACTTCCCTTAACTTACTATATGGATTGTAGACTACTTTAATATTCAGTAAAGAAGAACTCACTGTGAAGAACACTAAAGTTGTTATTAATGCAACACAAAACGAAAACTTGGACTTTAATAAATGCATTGCGGTATGTAGTGATGCCGCGAAAGCGATAACGGGGAAGAACAGTGGTGTGATAGTAAAACTAAAAGACATTATGCCACATATGGAATGGACGCACTGTATTCTTCACAGAAACGCGATTGCTACAAAAAAAAGATGCTAGATAATTTACAAAATGTTCTGTCAAAAGCCGTAAAAATTGTCAATTTTATTAAAAGCCGACCATTGCAGACTAGATTGCTTCCCACATTGTTCGAAGAAATGGGTGCCAAATGCTTTTCCATATTGAAGTCGGGTGGTTGTCGCGAGAAAAAGTTTTACCGAGGCTTTTAGAATTGCAAGATGAATTGAAAATCTTTTTTACAGATAAATAGTTCATTTTCAGAATTTTTACAAGATGGAGAAACTTTATTACTGTTGGTTTACTTGAGTGATATATTTTCACATTTGAACGACTTAACTTGAGTTTACAAGGCCGTAACAAAAACATTGTACTAATGGCAGACAAAGTCAATGCCTTCATCAAGAAGTTTGGTATTTGGATTGTACGCATTGAAAAACGCAATGTTGATGCATTTACTTTAACTTTGGATTATATTACCAAAAATATGGATTTAGAAAATTCTGCTATTGATCGCTTGTTGGAGAGCATGAAAACGCATTTATGCGAATTGAAGCTCCAGATAGCAACGATGATTGGTCGAAAAGGTGGGTTCGCAATCCGTTTGATGAAAATGTTATTGCAGCTGCTAAATTACCTACTGAGATTCACAACCAACTTATTGAAATATTGGCAGACAAAACTGTACAACTAAAATTTTTAATTTAAGATTTAGATAAGTTTTGGCTTGTGCGATGGTGTGAATATGGAAGCCTAAGTAACGGAAGCTTTGAAATCATTGGTCCCCTTCGCTACTTCTTACTTATGCGAAAAAAGTTTCTCGTCTATGGTGGCTTTAAAAAATAAAGATAGATATCGTCTATTATTACTGGAAAATAATTTGTTTATATGTATTTGCAATGATGATCCTCGTATAGAAACACTTTTAAGTGAAAAACAAAATCAACCGTCGCAATAAATTATTATCAGGAACAAAATCAGGAACTCCAAGCAAGGGTTGATAATCTGGAACAGCATACAAAATTAAATCAATTAAGAATCCATGAAATTCCAGAAGAAAGTGATGACAGTTTAGTAGCAAACATAAAAGATATTATAAACGCAAATATTCAGAACTATTCTAGAATAGGAAAGCGTACAAAGGAAATGAAGTATCCCAGATCAATAAGGGTCACCTTTGATAATCAAAAAGAGAGGGATGAAGTATTGGTAAGAAGGAAAAGGTTAAAAGCGAGTATTATAGTAATGAATGAGGCAAGTTTCTCATTCATTACTATAATACTCGTCCTATAAAGGTCAAGCGGGAATTGTTGTTGTTGGCAATAGAAAAATTTGGAAATAAACAAGTTTGGACAAAGCATGGTAACATTTTTATTAAAATAAATGGGAAGATTAATTGCTTGAAATCAGCAGAAGATATACAGGAAATTGTTTAATAGGACCGGAGGCGAAATCAGGGAAGTGCTCTTTTATTGATCAGTTGTTCGTTGTTTTTCTTGTTTATATATTTCTTTCTTTTAAATTTTCTTTGGATTATTTTCTGTCTATTAGGTTGTTTGGTATTTTTGTTTTTTTTTTTACTTAATGAGTATATCGTAAAGATTTATTATATTTATTATTAAAATGAGAAAATATTCGTTTGCATTATTTAATGTAAGAACATTATCTGGGCACATAACAGAAATTAAGAGTCTTCTTTTTGCGTATAAATATGATGTCGGAGACGAAAATGAGGGAGGGTACATTGGATGATGTTTTTCAGATTGAAGGATATGATTTCTTGCATAAAGAGCATTTGGGCATGGGAGGAGGAGGACTAGGTTTATATATGAATAAAGATATAAAATATGAGCAGTTATTTCTGAACTGTGAGGATGTGTTGAAGGAGATATGGATTATAATATATATACAAATTTATACCTACTTTTTTGGTTCCCTCTACAGACCTCCAGGTTATACAAATTACAATAATTTTTTTGAGGTTCTTGAAAATCGGTTTTGTCTGTCTCCGGAAACATCTGTCCGGCAGTCAGCCGGTAGTTCGACGCTAATATGCCGACTTGTTCCTGGGTGACCTCATTCAAATGTCTCCCTCCCATGCAGAGGCTTTTCTTTCCACGATTGTTTTCTCAAGTTCTGTTTTTGCATAGACTTGAACTTGATCTTCGTTTAGTCGCAGTGGTGTTGATCCATCACCCTGGCATACAGCTTTATGTAGCATAGACGTTTCCGGCTGCTGCAAAAAATATTTCCGCAGATTTCCTATTTGTTGCTTCAGTTGCTTACTGAAGCGGCCCCTAGACGTTCAATAGTATTGTCAATATATTGCACAATAATATTGACCGTCTGTAGGTTTGGTATTGAAGGATTGCACAATATATTGAGTCAATCAAAAAGAGTTTGATATTTACTGTACAATATGATGTTATCTGATAAATATTGAAGTATGTGGGGTGATATTGCACAATAATGGTTCATTTCTGTTTCCGCCGTCAAGCAGTGAACAAGAGTGTCAAACAGTAAGGTATTGGTTTTTTGATCGAGATGGCTACGAAAGATAAAATAAGAGAGAAAATTTATTTTGGAGTATACTGAATTATACCATAGCTTACCAGCTTTAGAATATTAAAAGCGCTGATTATAGCAGTAAAATTAAGAAAAATGAAGAATACGAACAATTGCTTCGTAAATATATAGTTGTATCCAGATGCTGATAAGTCGCAGGTAGTTTAAAATATTTAATTCGTTGCGCACTAACTTTAGAAAAGAATTTAATGATTTTTGATTTATGAAATTTCTAAATAATTTAATTTAGAATAATGTACCGTCCATTTGCAGAACGTTTCGGTAATTAGCTGGTTCATATATTCTTAGTTCACCTAACAAATTTTCATGAGTGTATTTATTTCTTTTTTTGAACCTTTCCTTCATCCATCTGCGCTTTTTTTTTCTCCTTATTTTTCAAAGCTATGACTAAAGCAATGATTACACATGTTTACTTTTCGACCATGTTAAGTTGATGACTGTATAAAAAACTGTAAAACTAAATTATTGGACAATAATATTGCAACGTGTGGGTCCTCCAGTCAAATATATTGCACAATATATTGTTCAATAAATTCACTATAATATTGAACGTCTAGGGTGCGTAATGTTGTGCGTTTCCACTGCACTTCTAGGGTGGTGTTTCTGCGATTTTGTGAGCATTGTCCTGATCTTACGTTGCAAATTTTGTGCGTCAGTTGCGCTCCAGTTAACTATCCCGTGAATAGTTTTAGCACCGAACATGCATAGGTGTTGATAGCCTTAGACATGTTTCTGCTATTTATTATTTATATTATTGTTATTATTATTTCAAACAACTTTGGCTATTTCTTTATTTACGTTTATTTTATTATGTTGTTATTACCTGGTAATATTTAATTTTCTAACTAAAAATACTTTAATAAAAGGATGTTTTGTATACGGGTCTTATGTTTTGAACACATTGCACTTAAAATAATCCTAAACTAGATATTTTAAGATATTGAATCAAGTAGTGGTCAATCACCATTTTTAATGTTAATAACAAGCTTTAATGCAAGCGGTATTATCTCCTCCTAGTGGTAAATATTATTTATACTTACTCCTTACCATATTATTATATTATACTGCCTAGAATATTATTATTATAAGGAGATTTCAGAGTGATAGAAACACACCCTGAACTGACCGCCCAAAAGAAAATTCAATATAAAAATAACAGGCTAATCTAATAAATCAGTATATATAGCAATTTGTAAAACACTTTGAAAATATGCTCGCATCGGTCGACAAGTAAAAACTCTCTTAATATTTATCCGTCAAAGTCGATCATAGTTAGCAAATCAAATAACAGCAGAATAAAAACCCAGGTAAATTTATTAGGCTTTACCTGAGCTTGCCTGGATTACCTGAGCTTGCCTGGAAATCGCTGTTATGTAAATGGTATTATAAAAACACAATAACAACATTTGATCGGATATAAAGGTCAATGCATTTTACATTTTTTAGAAGAAAATTTGCCTTTCTATTTCCCCATAAAAGCTACACCAACATAGTTGCCAATCCAATATATGAGATAATTATTTTTGTTTCTGGACTATTGTACCTTTAAAGAGAAAAACTATATTTATATTTTATTTATAAAATCTACCCTATCAACAAAATGTACATTCACCAGTTCCTAATTTTTACAGCATTTCTTGAAAACAAGTTCAAAAAGGTAAACTCAGCAAGAGAGATTAAAATTCTATTTTGGTCCTAACACCGATATGAAAAATAAAGATGGAATTTCTTTATTCACACAAAGACATTTTCGGATAGTATATTTATTTTGAATCTTAACATAAATATTTACAAAGTTTGTAATATAATTGATGAAAGAAAAATTTATAAACAAAATCTTTGCATATTATTAAACAACTAAAATAAATTGCCGGATTTCTGATTAAATATATATATGTTAATAATAATTTAATACTTACGTCTAAAAATCAGGATTATAAAAAAAATCAAAGTGATAAGTATGAATGGCCAGTCATTGTATGTGTATTGATCAGCAATAAGAGGTTCTCTATATTCTAAATAGTTTCTGCATTTTCTGAATAACATGAGTCACAGCATAAAAACCTGATCAGTAATTTTCATACAAAACAAAAAAAGCGTTTAAAGACACTAAACTAATATTACCATTTCTAAAATGTAATACTAAATTTTAAATTTAATCGATTCATGTCACTTACCGCTCCATTGTCATCTTCGTAATTAAATATAAATATTTTCTCGTCAACACAAACCACCTTTTCTTATAATTAACTAACGTGTAAAGTTTTTTGTTTTGTGATCTTTTTACCATGTACCCCTGTTTGATTATCAATGAGGAGTTAAATATTGACATTTTACAAACAGTTTACATTATTAAACACAACAAAAACAACACTCTGCATTAAATACGTTACTAATTTAAAGTGTTCAAAAATTATACACATAAACATGTCAGGACTTCCCGAAAAGTTTTCGGTCCACCAACACACACACTGCACCGAACTGCATTTCTATTTGTTAGGTTTAGAAGTTGCGTTGTTGCCAGCTAGTACAATATATAACCTTTTATGAGAGACAAACGTTCTATTCATAGATGTATTTAAATAAGTTAAATGCTTATTAGTATGCATATAAAAACTCCCAATAATATTAATATTACAATATAATAATATATTACAATATAATTATACAATATTCAAAAATCCATTGACATATCACATAAAAAACAAAATTACAATTTTTTTGTTTAAAAAAAAATAAAGAACACTTTTCACCCATATAGTGATTTTGTTCGGCAAAAATTTAAACCATTGATTGTCTTAATAACCTACATTTAAAATCAAACTAAACTGTATAATACAAAATAAAATATGGATTAAATATTAAACCATAATATTTATGTTTAGGTAGATAACCAGCAATACCGAAGGAGTGAAATGTATGTAATTTAGTAATTAAATGGATGAAAAATAATAATCCAAATATTAAAGAATAATTAACTATTTTTTTTTAAATAAATTTAATGGTACTGTTTTTACACCAATGCCATGATGATTTTTTATCTTTGTCTTTCATGCAAGATCACGTGCACAATTCGTGGTTCACATCCAATTTTTTTAATAAGAGTGGGAGAATATATTCTTAAACTTGAATTTAAAAGTTATTAGACTTGATTGGGTGTTTAAGTTTTTGGTATCGGTTTATTTTTTGTGTATCTTATATATTCGGGAGAAAGTAGTTGAATAAATCTTTAATTGTTTTAAGTTTCGAAAATAGGATACTGGTAATTTATAGAAATAGCACGATCTTACCAGGTAAGTATGTAGTTTCTGTCCAGCTTATGTATATTTAGAGAACAATTTAATAAAGACAGTAACCAGAAATTAAAGGGTTATTTTTTAAATTTGTATCTTATTTGTATTTATTTGTATTAATATCTTAATGCTAAAATAGAAATTTATAAACCAAACAGGTTAAACAGTAATTTGTTTTAGATACAATGGCTGTATCTCTGATGTCTCGATGTCTTAAGAAAAGTTTCCAGAAGCTAAGCCGTGGAAATATGAAAAATTCTCCCAAGATTTTATTGGTAAGATATTTAAGGAAATATAAAAAAATATAATGCCAGTTATAATTGCTTGTAGAGAATCATTAAATGCATTGATATAAAGTTCATTTGGCAAAGGCATTAGTAAAAGTTCAAAGTCCACTTTGATGCTTTTTATATGAGATATTAAAAGCATTTCAATCACTTTCCCACTATTTTTTGGAAAATGTTACAAAGTATTAGTTACAAAGTTTTATTAATATCTTTAAGTGCTGTACTACATTATATTGTGTTTAAATACTTAGTTGCATCTTTAATTAATTTTGTAATTTAAGAACAAGTAAATGCTGTTTTAATCACTATTAGTTTCAC